>CALNXI010001124.1:86884-110691 GCA_942486025.1 Porites evermanni | reverse complement strand
CTTTAACTTGGGGTTTCGATTCTGAAACTGCTCCATGAAAATACTGCATTTGTGTTGCGTGTTCGTGGTATTATATTGCTATAGTTTTCAATTTTTCGTGTCAAAACCCATTTCTTACCAATGTAAAAGATATTCTAATTCATATGTGTATACTATTTTTACTATTCTGGTGATTTTTACGAGGGTATTTTAAACACTACATTTGCTTAAGCAGATCAAAACCTACCAACATAAAAGACTATGTCAATTCTATGTAATTTCTGTTTGAACTCTAATTAAAGGCTATGTATGTGATATGTTTTACCTACTCAAATACTATTAAAATCCTATTTCAAACCTATGCAAAGACTATTTGTTCTGTGTTTTCCCTATTTTAATGCTATGCAAAGTATATGTCATCTTTAAAAAAGGCTATGTTTTCACTATTCCTAGGCTATCTGAATTCTAAGCAAACCCTATTCAAAAGCTATTTAATCAACTGGCCCCTGTTCCATTTTACTATGTAAACTCTATTTCAGTCCTATGTGAAGGCTATTTATTTCCTATGATTTTTCTATGAGGTTGACTATGAAGTCTAAAATCTCTTTCTGAAAGCTAAGTAAATTGTATGTATAGGCTATGTGGAAACTATGTCATTTCTGCCTTTATTCCTTCCTTTAAAAACTGCATAGCTTTTAAGTAGGTTCCGTTTGACTAGCGAAAAAACATAGCATTTTCGATACAAAAAACATAGTCCTGGCATAGAAACAACATAGGATCTGGTTAAAGCAATGTATGACTCATTAATATAGGTTTTACATAGCTTTGTGACATAGCATTTGCATAGATTCTACATAGTGTCTGATTCTACAAGGGTTGATTATTCCGGATATCACAAAAACCTCATCCAATAATTGTTTATAAATGTACGGGCCCCATATACTAAAACTGAGCAATTGAGTGTATTATACGGCAATAATAACATAATGATAAATACCTGTCTTATCAGAGGTTGACTGTCTACTGCAGTTTTTCCTATCATGCTGTTATCATATGGCACATCACGCCAACCTAGAACCTTAGAAATTATCAAAATAATGTGTTACACTGTTTGTCGTGCATCTGCTACTTGATTGTTCAACATATTCCATTTCTTGAAGCACCTCAATATTTACGTATTTATGGTTTATAATGAACTATACACTGTAGCATTTTAACGTAAATTAACTACAAAAGGGAAGAAAAACTAACCTTGATATTGCATTCTTGTGCAAGCTTTGAAAACATGTCTTCACACACTTTGGCCTAAAAAAAGGAGAACAGTTTACAGAAAATGGAACAAGGTGGGGCATCCCCCAAAACACCATAATGATCAATTCAATATTGGTGCACTGTTTCCGTGAGTAATAACAACAAAACCTGCATCGTAGACTGGATCACAGCATGCAACTTCTATATCTAACTAATACACTGGCAATCATGCCAAATTTAATAGTGGGTAAATTATTTTGATCCAGTCTGTTCTAGGTATTGTTAAGGGCGACATGAATAAGTGTTGTTGTCAGCATAAATTTCTTAACACATTAATAAAACAACTTTTCTACGATATCACGGCAGCATAACCATAAAACACAGTTTTCTGCTTGCTTCAGTGGCCAATTTTTCCAGACCAGTGTTATCACCAGGATAATGAGTTTGCCCGTGCACCGCCCTACGTACCCCAACCTTGCTGAAAAATATTAGGGCCTGGATGAACTCAAGGGAGATAGGGGGCAGTTGTGTGTTACAAGTAGTTGAAAGTGAGTTAGTGAAGAACCATCGCCCATGGCATATACACATTTTAGTTGTGGTCCATGAGTTTAGAACAAACAAAAGAGTCTAACTTGCAGTACTGTAGTATATGGCATTTTTATTTATATTTATGAAACAAAATCATGTAGAATGTCAGGCCTGCAGTAGTTAAAATTCATGCATTCATGCAAGACCCTATATGAAATTTGATATGCCTAGTGGCTATTAAAATTGATCTACATGAGCTGATTCATGTATGCAGCATATAATCTATGTGACCTGCTGACCTACTGACCATAAAGGTCTTTAGAAGGAAAAAAGCACATATATTTTACTTGCTGTGAAGTGGTTCTATCTTACCTTTGGTTAAAAACTTCGATCTTTCCTTTGTTTTTGGATATGGTAATGATAATAATAATAATTTTCAAACACAGGAAAATAATTAACATTTCTCACCAAGGATAAAATTGACCCACAACATGTTTTCTGTCATTTAAAAACATTTTATGGTAAAATGCTGAAGTACTATTCTCTCAAGTTTATTACAAAACTGTTCAAAAACTGGAGAATTCCTATTTTCAATTTGCAGGTGGGCAGCTGTAACTATGAAAGGATACCTGTAACTTGATCCCAAAAAACACCCATCAAAACCCACACCTACACTGGCCTGCAAATCATACGGGTGCTATTACGCTACTTTACATTATAGCCATCTTCTTATTGCCATTTCATAATTTTTGCAGGAATCCCACAAGGTCACAGACTGTTGGTTACAAAAACTGACCAACAGGCACTTGATTAATTTGCAGCACATGTTGTTTCCCCTTAAAGTGTTCTCTACCAATATAAAATGTTTCAATTCAAACTCAGTAAGCCTACATTCAAAACACCACCTTTTTGATTCCATAAAATAAATCATCACCTTGTTTAGATCTGTATCAATGAAAAAAATCCCTGTAGCATAATCACCAGGAGATGGCAACTTGAAACCAAGTTTTTTCTCTCTGAAGAAAAAAAAAAAAAATAAAATGCTAAGAAACATGTGTATGACAAAAATCACCACTTAATAAATAAATAACAACAATTTAGCGGTTAACCTTATCTACCAATTCTGGATCAAACTGGAAAGTGGAAATGTTGGTTATCAAATAAGAAATCCACCTGCAAGCACGGTAGGAACTAACAATAACAGGTTTACAGTAATAAGTTTTTCTACTTCTTCCTCACAGACATCGCATAAATGATTTATTAGAGAAGTTGCCATTGTCACTATATCTATATACAAATTTGTGCTCCCCATGCATCAAACAAAGGACTGTAAACTTTCTCAAGTTTTGCGGACCTGTTTCTTGGCTCACTTCAGACAAATAACTTTAGAATAAGCAAGTTTACTATAACTGCTCTTTCCAGCGGAGTTGATGGATTTTCCATAACTTCAGTCCATGTCAAAAAAAGAAGAAAAAAAAACCAAGGAAAGGTCTATTGCAAGGCCATCAAAATGCCAAACTTCACAAGCATAAACCAAGCTTGATGCTGATTGTGAGCTATAATGTGACTTACTTCTTTAAAGCATTTATTACTGCAGCTCATGCAAAGTTTGACATTTGACCCTAAGTCGCGTGCCTTTAAAACAATTACTAGCATGAATATCTGTAAACAGTGTCTTAGAAAGCACATTTATGGGCTCCAAATTGCAAATGTAGACTTCTTACTGAATGACTCGCTGGTAAAAAGCATGAGGAATTCCAGTCATAACCCCAGCTCCATCACCACAGTTCTCTTCAAATCCACAGGCACCCCTGTGCTTCATCCTTTCCAACACTGTAAGTGCCTCTGACAATACCTTGAAAAAAAAAAAAAAGAAAAAAAAAAACACACAACAAGACCAGTGGGCTACAAAAAATTTATATTGGACTTGAACTCAAATAATTAATAATTACGCATTCAGCTCTGTCAATGAATAATGTTTTTTTTTCTGTGATAAAACATCCACCCAACTCAATAATGGACACTTAACACTGAAACAAGAAGTTTAATTCATTACTCATCCCGAGCACTTCCTCCAAAAACCAGAAGCTAAGGCAGAAGTTGAACTGAAAACTAAATTTGAAATTAAAAAACTGACCAATAAAAGTATATATTTTCTCTTGAGTTAAGTGAAAATTTCAAGGACTTATCGAAAACTGTTTGAATGCGCTAAAGAAGGTGGGCTAATTTAGTAGTCTTCTCGTGAGAAATGCTACAGTATGCAGCTGGGGATATTTCAGATTCAGATTCAGATTTCAGAATGTTTATATTTTTTGCACTTTTACTGTTAAACTAACAAAACCGTGAACACCAGAAATATTTATGGGATGTTATTGTGTTGCGAGAGATAAGCCAATAAGGTGCGAGATAACTATAAACTGGAAATTAGTTTATGATTTTGAGGATTGCTTGCATATCCTTCACTTTATTGTGATTGGCCAGTACACAATCAACATTCCTGAAATTTTTCAGGTGTTCCTGGTCTTCTGAGTTTGACAGTAACAGATTTTACTTTAAACATAAAATATATATCACTTAGAACGGGAAAAAGAGCAAATTATATGAACAGTGAAAGGTAAAATGTGCGCGGCGAGAATGTAGCTTACAGTACGCTATGGAGTTTGTCACTTTTTCATTGTCCCATAAGTGGAAAAGAAATTTACATAAAATTAAAACGAACAAGAAAAATAGTGTAAAAAATCATTTTAGTAAATTTATATTATTAAAAAAGAAAGTGGTAGATATAAATAACAAAAATTATAATTATTTATAATGGGGATTGGTGAACATGATAAGGAAACATCATTATTTCTTCTTCAAAATAAATTTATTTTTAATGAACATTTTGGCATTTTGCACATCATATTTAACACCAAAAAGCAGGTACATGCATATGCATTGAGTTTATGCAGCTTAGTGTCATGTTGTTGAAGCCACATCTTTATGAAAACAAGACTACTTGCACAACTCCCGCGCCCATATTCTTGGACTTCCACCTTCCAATCTCACCAGTAAGAACCATTTTTTTTCCAATGAGCCAGTTCTGGCAAATGGAAAAATCCCTTTAGTCCATCCAGTTTCAAAATTTAGTTATTCATTTTTTTTCATTTCACTTCGGGGCGTGACATAACATCGGTACAGAATTTATTTATCAAATGCAAAGAATCAAATTAATGTTTTGTAGAAGCTTAAGTTTTGTTTGTCTCTTCAATTTTTGCACCTTCTCTAGAGCAATATTTTTCCAATAAATATGATATTGTGTAAAAAAGATAAAGTGCGAAAATATATACCTTTATTTTTCTCAAGCATTGAAAAGAGCTTTTATTTAAAGCAGCATCCAAAGGCTGTTCAGCTGAAATTTATTTTACATTTCAGAACAAATTCCAGTCAGCACAAGAATATTTCTGGGCAGATGGTACCTTTGCTAAAAATATAGACACAACAACTGACAAAGGCGTGGTTATACTTTTTTCCGCCAAAGAGTATTTTCAAGATTACATAAACATCTGCAAGAGTAAAGCCAATGGATGTATACAGTAGTGCAGAAATATAAAAGTTTAATGTAGCAAAACAAAAACATCACTTCAACTTTTACCAAGAGCAAGACCATAAAACAATATGTACATAAATAAATAAAATAGCACCCCCAATTGTTAGAATGCAAAATAAAAAAAAACTATTTTAATAAACTGGACATTGAAATAAGACATATAGGAGGTAAGAAAGAAGCACTTTCTGGTTGTTTCTTAAGCTTAATACGATTAATTTCGTGATAACAACAAGGTCGTGTGATGGGAATTTACAGCTGGTGTCACACAACGCTATAAGTGCTAAGTACCGGAAATTGAATTAACTCCAAAAATGCAGAGTAGATAATTTTGTTGGGCACACATAAACACTGTATATATTTCATATATGAGAAAAATTCATGGTCAGTTATGAGAGATAAAACAAAATCTTATTCTCCTGTGAAGGGATTACAATTTCTTTACCAGTAGGGGTTCCACGAAGCAACACAATTTTAACAACGACCAACTTTAAAAACAACTTGTAAACTCAGTAATATTTAATGATGGGAAAAAAACGATTCGCTGAATAAAAGAACGATAGCAATAAATTCACACCAATATATGTAAGCTTACACATCGATATTTAAAAAAATGGAAAGTTAACCCAACTCAGAATAAAATGAATTTGAGCCTGCCTAACCAAAGTTTTACACTTTGAGCGCGAAAACTTTCAGTGACTCCACTACCGATCAAAGCACGTCTGCGCAAGAAAACAATTTGCTCAAAAAACCACACTAGATCGTAATGACAATTTATTGCTACGGTTTGGACTTCTGTTCACAGGTATGTAAATCGTACCACATGGAGAANATGAGAAAAATTCATGGTCAGTTATGAGAGATAAAACAAAATCTTATTCTCCTGTGAAGGGATTACAATTTCTTTACCAGTAGGGGTTCCACGAAGCAACACAATTTTAACAACGACCAACTTTAAAAACAACTTGTAAACTCAGTAATATTTAATGATGGGAAAAAAACGATTCGCTGAATAAAAGAACGATAGCAATAAATTCACACCAATATATGTAAGCTTACACATCGATATTTAAAAAAATGGAAAGTTAACCCAACTCAGAATAAAATGAATTTGAGCCTGCCTAACCAAAGTTTTACACTTTGAGCGCGAAAACTTTCAGTGACTCCACTACCGATCAAAGCACGTCTGCGCAAGAAAACAATTTGCTCAAAAAACCACACTAGATCGTAATGACAATTTATTGCTACGGTTTGGACTTCTGTTCACAGGTATGTAAATCGTACCACATGGAGAATCGTAAATGCATATATTATATATGTACAAAAAGGTACAGAGATTTTGTATGAATGGCGGTCTATGTGTGTTAACTTACGATTGTTTTTACTCTTCACATTTGGGATTCCAGCAACTTTTATGAGTAACCAGTTAAGCAACAAGATCAATTAACGAAGTGTTCATTAAAAGAAAAATACCTGATGGCTTTTTTCCCCATTGATTTTCGCCACAAACCCTACTCCGCAAGCTTCCCTTTCGAACTCCGGCGAGTAAAGGCCTTGTTTTGCCGGATAGCCATATTTTGAACGCACCATTTCACGTTTGAAGGCGTCAGGCTGGTGATTAGGTCAGGTTTTCGACGACTTTATTGAAAAGCTCAAGGAAAATCTACTGGGTTAAGCGAGTCCGGATGACTGAGGGCTGTGGAAGCGAGCGCGTGCTAGCATGTTGTTGTACTAGTAAATTTCCGATTGGACTTTGGCGCCACCCCACGTGATGAAATACACCTTTTGTGTTTGTTGATAAAGGATAAGCCAATGAAATCAATGAAATTAACTTCCGTTTACTGCTTCACGTGTGATGTTTTTTCCTCTAATACTTTGGGCCGGTACTGAATAATGAAACACTTAACTAGACGGAAACCTCAACCTTTGAGGATTTCACTTTGTCAACGGTCCCGGTGTATTCATTTTATCATATTATTTTTCAAATCGGGATTCCTTTCTGATATAAATTATTAAGTATTTCTGCAAAGGTAAAGGTTCAAGATAAAGGATTCACAAACTCATGAAGTAGGAAGATTTTGCACCTTGTTAGTTGCAGAGTTTTTTTATCGACTCGATAGCTGTCGGTAGAGTTAGACAGAATACCATGGTAGCTGTAAACAGCCATAAATGAAAGAAGCACTTGAGTCTTCATTGATGTTCTCAAAGATGTCAAAAGTTGTCGTACCACCCGGTGGGGGACTCCGCATATGAAAGGGGTGGGGATGCTCGTCGTCTCGCTTAGGGGTGAAATTTTCGGAATTTAGTCTCACTTAGGGTGTTCTGGGCAAAACGCCATTATATTTAGCCGTGAAGGTCTCGTTTAGGGTTGCACGCGAAAAAATTTTTAAAAAAATATATGTTGTCTGTGTTTTAACATGGTCTCTTCTAGGGGTCACAAAAAAATTTGGGCCACCTTTAGGGGTTTAATTCAAAATTTCCGACGAGCTTCCCCACCCCTTTCACATGCGGAGTCCCCCCCGGGTCGGACTACTCCCAAAATGATAAAATTGGAATTGACGAATAATTACCCTAATCACGGGATTATGGGGCGTTCATAATTCCGTTAGTCCTGTTCGAAACTTTTTCTTATTTCAAGTATTAATATTCCAATATATAAAAATAAATCATTACAAATCATTACTTCATTATTTTCAAAAAAAAACTTATCAGTTCCGGAAAAAAATTTCCAAAGACAAAAATATTCTATAACTTCTGATGGTATCAGTCTCTCAGCGTGTAATTTGAATCCTAGCTCCAGTAAAAAGCCCTTTCAAATAATGTTGCAAAATGCGTACGTGTTAAAATAGTACACACACTCAGTGAAAACCCTGCATCAGTTTTCCGCCCTGCTGGCCTTTACACCCTGAAATCCTTCACGTCAATGAATTGTGACAACCTAATCAATGAGTAACAAATGAGTAGTCAATGAACAATCAGTTTCAAAAATGACTTCTGTCAGGAGCCAGTAAGGGACGGACCATTAGAAAAGTTATGGGGGGAGGGGAATTTTCGAGCCGCAGGAATTTTTTTTTGTTATCAAATTCCATGTATGTTTTTTTTTAGGCCATAGCATGAATATTTTTAAGGATTAATTGGCGTGCAAGAATTTTTTTCATTCAATTTTCCCTTGCGCGAATATTTTTTTTGTACTTCGCCCCCCCCCCCCCCCCCCCCACCTTCCCCCCCCCCCGCCCCCCCCCCCCCCCCCCTCCCTTCTCTTCTTTGTGGGCCGGTTCACCCGGTCCCACCCCCGACCCCCGACCCGTTTCAAATATTGAAGTGGGCTCCGAGCCCCCCGAGTCCCCCGCCCCCGCCCCCCGCCGCCCCCAGCACCGCCCGCCCCCTCCCTTCCTCCTTTCCTCTTTTTGGTTGCGTTCTTTTGTGTGTTTTTTTTTTATGTTGCGTCCGCCCCTTGGGGTTTCCCGCTTTCCCCTCCCTCCGCTCTTTCGTTCTTTATTTGCGGTCATATATTTTTTTCTGCCCACCTTCCCCTTCCCGAAATTTTTTTTTTTGATTTGCCCCCCCCCCCCCCCCCCATAAGATTTCTAACGGTCCGTCCCTAATCGGCTCCTGTTTCTGTTCTGTATGAAGGGACCGATTAAACAGCGCACAAACACGTCAGCCTGAACTTTTAAAATAGCCGCTTGGGCCGGAGTCACGCAATGCTCCCCGCCTGAGAACTGCGTGATCATCCTCCGCGCGCTTTCTATCTTTTTCGATCATTGCTATTTTTATAGGGGTACCCAGCGGGAGCCTATGCGGAGGAGAGAGCAGAACAGCCGTTTTGCAGAAATTATTCAACATTAGATTTTCGTACAAACACTGTTTCCGGTTGCCTAGCTACTCACGAAGATGGCTTCCAAAACAGTGACAAGGTCTATTAGTTTTCAACGTAGCACAATGGGCTCCCACCTGGGAAAAATTTGCGTCGCGCCATCATCTCATTTTTTAAATTTCCCTTTCACTATTATTGTGTTCACCTCCTCCTGTTTTTGACCTTAATAACTTTGAATCGATTTCCAGACGAAAACGCTGAAACGATAAAAATACGGTAGCATACCTAGTACAGATATCGTACTCGAAACCCTCCGTTTTCGTCCGCCTACACGTGAACGAGGAGCCGGACAATCTCCACTCTGGGCACCGTTTCTAAAACACCTACGTTTCTGGGGCCCGAAAACATCCTCTACGTCTAGCTCTGGACAGAAGGCTACGCCGGAGCCGAAAATTCTACGTTTTCAAAAGTATACGGATACTTGTGGACGGGGCCTAAACAGCCAATCATATTCCTTGTCACGGGGGCAATCAAAACGCGCGCAAAAATTACAAACTACTGACCTCCCTCATGCATACACAACACCTTTCCATCAGCTAGTGTTAGTATAAGTCCCGCTACCGATACTGCATCCGGCATGAACTTCGCCGAGTACTGCACCAGGCCCCGATTGTTCAAACGTTGGATAGCGCTATCCACCGGACAAACAACTATCCAGCGGATAAGTATTTGGGAAACCAATTGCGCTATCCAGTGGATAGAGATTTATCCAGTGGAGAGCGTTATCCATCTTTTGAACAACTAGGGCCAGGACCATAAAAGACCTGATCTCACTGACGTCCTGGCAAGCTCTTGTGTCTTGGATATCTGCAATCTGTTACTCTCTTGGGTTGATACCATCACTTGTCAATTGGTGTCCGTAAAAACCGAGCTTGGATAAGCGGGACTTACTGACTAGCGTCGATCCGCTGTCTGAGCCGGATAGACCCTCCTTTCGTGCTCTTCGAATCAATTTCTATAAATAATCAAATCATCAGCTATATTCCCCACGCCCGCCACACCCTTAAGCACATCCCTGTATGTCGGCTGTACTCACCAAGAAGAATCTAGTGAAATCCCACTTTAAATCAACCTGGCTAAACCACGTGCTTCTATTTTAAATAGTGCAAAAGGTTCTCTACAATAGGAATGAGCTGTTTCGTTTTGAGGTTAATTAAATTGTTGGCCAAAAACCAGGAAAAAGCCTTTTTATTTTTTGTGTTTGAAAGACTGATGTAGACAGTTGGTCAAAAGCCCGATTGGGTGGGGTGGGTGGGGGGTACCTCAAGGAACGCTTGGGTAGAAGCGTGCCGTCGAGACGTTCAAACCCTGACCCTGTTTAACAAACACACACTACAACGTCAAGATTTTAACTAATCAAAGGGACTTACGGCAAATTGTTCATCAGGAGGATGCCTAAAATTTGTGCACTCCCACATGTTTGGTCAAAATTCAGGTCCATTAAATCCAAGAGAGAATGATAGCTCATTCGGTTCTTGCTTAAATTCCATACAATTGTGGAACATTTTAGGAGGAGCCACCCACCCCACTGTGTACACAGTTACTGACAAGGCATATGAATAGGAAACAGTCTTAAGAAAATGTAATGCGATAAATAATGATCTTAAGACACACGTAAAAAGAATTGCGCGCGCAAACATAACCTACACCAACTGAAAGGGAACTGAAATTATAAGGAAGTAACGGACTAATTATATTCAGTCTAACATTAAAGTTGAAAGATTTCTCTTCTCTGTTACACTTCTTTATTCTCGCCGATTCTTTCTTCTAACCATCTGTAAATATCTACACATGCACTTACAAATTTTTTTCTTTGTGCCTGACCCGCCTACGCCGATTACTATTTCTGGTGTTTCTGTCTGCGGGTTAGCACTTCCTGTAAAATCATTTGTGAAGGCTGCAATCTCGTTCCCAAAGGCCACGATCCTCTTGGTCAGAATCAAGGATCACTAACTTCTGAAAGAATCCGAAGAAAAATCTTCGATTTTATGATTGTTCGATAAAAACGTATTTATTACAGGCAAATAACTACACGAAACTACGCTACAATGTCATTTTGTTAAAAAAATTGCTTTTTTTTGAAAGTCATGTCAATGCCACTTTTTAACCAATTTTACACATTTATGTTACTGAACCTTTCATATTTGCATACAGCTGTGCTTATTCTGAGCACGAAACTGAATGTGTGTCGTCATGACTAACGAATGTTTTAGCAGCGGTGTTTAATTTTTTTCGGTCTCTATGAACAGCCCTTTCGAGTTACTTTGTTTAGTAAATACATCGATCAAAGGTCACGTTAAAAAAATGAAAAAAAAAATGCTTTGGAGCGAGTTCCGTTCAAGTTCCGCTGAGTAAGGGTAACGCGGGCTCTTGGAACAAGATTGTGAAGACTGAATAAGTACCGTTATCATTGTTGTTGGTGTTAATCGAACTGCTGCACGGTCGGGTACTCAACAGTTTGAATTTATCACCTCTGTAAAATCTCGATAAATATACAGCTCGATGGACACGAATTGAAACACAACGAAAATGCTTTAATAAAACACGGCCGATCGACCCTCTTGCGAGCCCCATACGTCATGTTACACTGCACAAAATATACACATGTAAACTCCATGTAAAAACTACACGAAAGATCCTACACTGCTCTCCCCTTCTAATAGAGGGAACAGATATGACATTATAAACTTAAGGTAATTCCCTTGAAATCGGTTTTACTTTCAAACTTTTTTGGAAACTTGGCATAATCAACATTTATGATATGAATATTAAAAAAATGCAATAAAAAGATGGGGTCACCGTGCTTGTTTACCCGTCAGCAGGCTCTTAAACTGGGGTATTTTTATTGGTTGGGCGTTAAAAATTCGAATTACCTTCATACAGAATTACCAAGGTAAGTCTTTGTTACTTGAAACACACAAAATTTTATCCTGAAAATAAAGCTTCTTTCATATTCAAATAAGCAGTATTGCTTCATTTAAACCGTTTTTGATTGCTTGGTTGTGGGGATATTGCACTTTTTTTGGGCAGTTCCGTGGTTAGCTCGTTACTTTATTTATTTTGTTATCTTTGATTTGCCTCGCCTTGGCCTAAATACACCCAGTACGGAACTATTTTCCAAAAAAAAAAATCATGTTCTACTGTCAAACTTTTTTTCTTCTTCAAAGGTGTTCTTTATTAGACTGTTCTTAGCAATTAACTGAAAAACAAAATCGGAGGTCACCGTGCTTGTTTCCTCACAAACTGCCGTGAAAGGTGGGCACGGTTTTGAGATCGCAGTCAAGATGGATAATTTGCGCGGCGGGGACTGGGGCGAGATACAAAATAAAGCCCATCGTGTTCGAAGTATGCACTCGAGATCAAGCTTGTTTTCGGTTGTTTTTATGTGCTTGATATTGCCAAAACATACACAGCAAGATGTGAATTCAGCAGCAAACTTCGTGTTTACATCAAAGATTGGTCTTCCACGCGTGGTTCTGGTAACGGTGGGTCTTATTTGTTCCACAAATATTCGTCTCTCCAAACTTGGAGTTTGAACAACATATGCACAGTAGCGATCCTAGGCCAGACACTGTTGGAGAGCCGTAGAGCTGTCCCATAGGATTCACAGCCCCATCCAAAGCCTCAGCCAGGACATTTTTAAATTTAATTCCACAACTCGACGGCTGCAAAGTGAAACACCACTGCAGACTTCGGGATCACACACATTTTTTTTTCATTTCTTTGTTTGTCAATTGCAGACCAGGAAGCTCTCAGCCGATCTGCGGCAGTATTGCGAATAAAAGCTTTAGCTCTGCAAAAGTGGCCCTTGTTTGTTCCTTTCGCACTAGCGGAAATAACCGCCGCCATCTTGGATGTCGCAATATCACGCGTAGTAGAGGGTGCGCCGTGCAAAACAAGGGAATTACCTTAAACGGCAAGTAAGAAGTCTCAAAAGCAAAACCTGAGATGAATTGATCAAATTTAACTAATAAACGTTTAATAACAAATGTCAAGTTCAACACTGAATGTTCCTTTCACTCAAAAGCCATCCGAGATCAATGAAAATAAAATTTATCAAACCTGAGTAAACATTCATTATTATTCATTCAAAATTTTTCCCCGATTCTGACTGGCTAAAAGCACACGCATAATTCACCATAACCAGTTGCTGATGACCAAATTTGGAAGAATTTTGTGTTTAGCGAGGAAATGACGTCAAAAATGCAGCGTTTTTGGAGGTTAATGCACCGTTAACCGAGAAGACCTGGGGACGAGGTTGAGTTGTTTTGGGTGTGGAAACAAAAATGGCGAGCATTTCACTCGTTTCAAGAGTAAGAACTAGGCGAAATAACAGCTAAAAACATGGCAAGAACAGCAAGATGACAACTCGAAGGGCGACATCTGCTATTTGGAGAATATTTGCGGAGCTGAACAACCCTATAAAACGTGCACTATCGAAGATGAACTTAACATCGATGGATCGATGGAGGTAAGCATGATTTAGCCATGTTTTTAAACTAGGAATTATTTTGAATGAATAATAAAAAATTATTGAATTCGGCTTTCGTATCATATAAAGAATTATGGAGATCTCGGAGGGTGTTATTTGCCTCGGCCGATAACACCCTCCTCGATCTCAACAATTCTTCATAAGATACCCAGCCTCATTCCTTAATTGTTGAGTAACAAATGCCAAGCGTAACGATTAATGCCCCTTTCAGTCAAATAAACATTAAACGTTCAATCAAGAACGAAATCCTCAAATCTCTGTGGCGTATGTCTTGTCCACACTGGTCCTGGAAACTTGGCAGCCATGGGATGGTTTCCCTCTGCCTGGAGTGTTCCTTATCACTTGGTTCCATTCCTGGATCAGTTTCACCGTCTTTCTCATGGAACATAGATTTCTCTTGACCACCTGTCTCTTTTATGATACAAATTCAGGTATATTGTATTTCTAAATTTCCTCGACCTCGCATCTCGATCACAACACTGCTGCCACACTTGTCAATGAGCGCGTACTGCTGAGTTCCAAACTAGCAGTCCACTTGTTTGCCCGTAGTTGCAATTGCCTTAGGAGGACCCTGTCTCCTGCCATCAAATTGCTTTCATCGGCATTACGCATTTTGTCCGTACACTTCTTCATCTTGACCTTTTATGTCTTGGTCTCTGTCCCAACCTGGACTGGGAAGTTTTGTGTCCAACTTCCTTTCAAACAACAGCTCTGATAAGCACACCTGTACTTTGTAAGGCGTGTCCCGAGAGGCAACTAGATATTTCATGACTGCCTCTTTCCATTTCTTTCCCTCCACCTGTGCCTTCAGCATTCTTTTTAGGAGTGACCTTTTTTTGGCTTTCAATCTTACCATTGGTCTGGGCCAAAGCGGAGTGGTTTTCCTGTGCTTAATTCCGTTGTCCTTTAAGAATGTTTCAAACGATTCTGTCACAAAAATGGGAACTAGTATCACTTATCACAGTATAGGGAAATCCATGGGTGGCAAACATCTTCGATAAGCTACTGATGGCCACTTTAACTGAGTTTCTTGTCAATAATAATTTTCACGTATCCACTGTAATAGTCAGTCACAGCGAAAACGTAGTCTCCAGAAGGCGATGGACTTATGAAATGAATCGCAATTTCTTGCTAGGATCCTAGAGGCACCTCAGTCATGTGGCGAGGTTAGGACTGCTTGATCCACTCCCAACTTGTCGCCCATGACATGTTTTGCAAAGGATCTTGGCTTCCTTATCAAGTTCTAGTCACCACATCGCTGTTTCATTCTCAACATTCCTGGATGAAGTCATGACCTAACCCAGTTACTCTCGCTCCAAATTTCCTTTGTACCGCTATTCTTGTTCCTCTCAGGAGCATATTTCCAAAAATACAATGTTCATCTCTAACTGACTTGTAGTCTGAACAACTTGCATTCTCCCAATTTCCGGTCTTGATACATTGTCGCAGGCATTGTAGCAGGCTCTCTAACTCGTCATCTACTCCAGACGTCGCCTCAGTTTCCTCCCCTGTCATGGCTTTTAGCACAGCTGTGTTTGCTACTAATCTGGTGTACTCCATTCTCAGCAACATTTCTCGTCCTAGTTTCTTCGATAATTGCACGGCGTGACAAAGCATCTGCAATGTTCATTTGCCCAGACAAATATTTCAGAGAAGAAAATGAGGCTGTAGCTGGAGAACCATCTTTCGATTCTTGCCGAGGGTCTGGACCACTCAAAATTAATGAATTCTAGAGGTCTGTGATCGGTTCGCAGTTAAAATACTAGTTCATAAAGGCACACGTGGAATTTCTTACAGGCCCACACAATTCCTAATGCTTCCTTTTCCGTTTGTGAATAACGACGACGTCGTTTCACATCAGACAGTCCCCTGCTGGAATAAGCAATAACAGGATTCTCTCCCTTTGCGCTCCTGTAATAGGACTGTCCTCATACCTGCCTGGGCTAGCTGTCGTTTCAGTTCTGTGAAGGCTGCCAGCTGTTCGGGATAAAAAAACAAACCGACACTTCTTTCTTTCTCAATCGTTTCGATGGTTCTTAAATGGTAGTCAGGTCAGGAATAAATCTGGTATTGAAGTTTACCAGGGCTAGAAAACCCTTAACCTCTGTCGATTTTGTGGTTCACGTGCTTGGTTCAATGCTTCGACTTTCTCTTCTTGTTGTCATAGTATTAAGCCAATAAATGTGAAATATACATTTCTCCTTGACAAGGGTAAGGCCCCTGTTCTTCAATGTTGTCAGCACTTTCTCTAGTCGCTTGTCATTTTCAGCTCTGTTAGGACCATAGATGATGATGTCATCTGAAATGTTCTCCGTTCCACTACAATATTTCAGCACTTTTTGAATGACTGGCTTATATTTCTCTGGAACAGAGCTGATGCCAAACATCAGTCTCTTTCAAATAACATACCTTTGTATGTTACGGAACGTTTTCATGCCACATGAATCCTGAGCTGGATTTGATGGTAGTTCACATCTTTAATTATTTCATTAATTGTGGGAATCGGGTGTCTGTCACAAATGATTGCTTTGTTGGCCCACCAACAACTTTTTTGTACTTCGCTTTGAGACACAATTGATATGACGTCTCTTCAGTTGTAACCACAAGCCTTAACCATCACATTTGCAATTGCTTCAGAATCGATGATCATCTGCGAATTGTTCAACTTGAGAACGCTTTATGCAAGTTTTTCTCTTGCCGGGTACTGGATATCTTTAGCAAAAGAGCCCTAGCTTTTTACACATTTGTAACACTCACTATTTGGCTGTGCACTGGAATTTCCATTGTTCTTCCTGGACAGGCTGTCGTAGGCTCGATTGACTGGCCCAATGGATAGACTTATTCTTTCTGTTAGCCTCTTTACCACTTCATAATTCGGTGCTAGTTCTTTTAAAGTCTAAGAGTGAGAGCCTGACCTTTCTCCAAAAGTTTACGTCGCAGCTCTTAGACCGACAGATTGAGATGATTTGATCTCGAATGGGCCTGCATTTGATCTCCGAAATCACGTTGTTGGCATTTTTGCCTCAGCAGCACAAATTGATCGGTCGTCTCACTTTCTCCTTGAACCATCTCTCAGAACAAATGCCGCTTATGTGGAATGTGAATTTGTGTCAGTTTTATATCCTTTGCAGTGCCAGTTTCGGGCAAAACGTCAAAACTGTCTTAGACGTCCGGTTCCTCACAATGAAGAAGCGCTCGTCTCTGTACTTTGTTGTCATTATTGTTAGGAATATGAATTAAGCCTTTGCCATTCGCATACGACTGAAAACTACGAAGCCACCGTTTCCATTCTATACCCACGCTACTAGTTAGCCATCCTCGTCGCCAGGTTGTAGAATCTCTGATAAATATACAGCTCCATGGACACGGCCTGAACCACAACGAAGGTCTTTAAGTACAGCATGGCCGATCTACCCGCCAGCCAGCCCCATACATCGTGTTAAACTTCACAAAGGATGCATATGAAAACTCCAGGTAAAAGCTACACGAAATATCCTACAATTTCCGGGTTGTTCTGAACAAATTTCTGTCATTAGTACCATAAGTAATGCAAAGGGAAGAAACTGGTAAATGTGAATTTTGCTGTCCGGGTAAAATTATTTTGATTGAGCTATTTGTTGCCTGGACTTTACCGAGAACTCCACGCGTGGCTACTCTCGTGTGTTTGTGATGTGCGCTGTTTGATTTGACGTCCAGTCGATTCCAACATTTCCACTTCATTTGTGACTTTAAAACAGCGCGGAAGTAGCTTCTGTAGCAGTAATTTCGCACCTTGACGGAATTGCTCATTAAAGATGAAATAGATCCAAGGATTAATTCCACTGTTAAAGCATACCAGAAACCATCCAAGGAAAAGAAAGTTCCATGAGCAAAAAGCTTTTAAACCAGAGAAACAAGCCATCATTCCAAGAATGAACGGAAAACGGCAGACGATTAGCACAGCAACAACAGTGACAAGCATTGTTAATATCTTGCGGTTCATCTGTTCCCGTCGATGTTGATTTGAAGGGAGTTGGTTGCCAGGTGCTATGGTGTGTTTTAGTTTGAATCCAATTGCAATGTAGATAAGGATGATAGCAATGATAGGCAGTAATACTAACACAGGGTAGCAGAATAACAAATAAATGATAACGTATCTAATGATTCCAAAATTGAACGTACAAACATGGAGGTCCGGCTTGAATTCGACTAAAGTGGTCATTTTGAATAACGGCACCGTGAACACGATCGCAAAAATCCAAATGAGGCCAATCAATAACCGGGCGATACGAAGAGTTATTATTCTCTTGAGTGGGTAAAACACCAGAAAAAAACGATCCAAGGCAGTCACAAGCAAACTTCCAGTGGAGACTAAGACTGACATTTGACCAATGAACTGTGATAAACGGCAAANATAACGGCACCGTGAACACGATCGCAAAAATCCAAATGAGGCCAATCAATAACCGGGCGATACGAAGAGTTATTATTCTCTTGAGTGGGTAAAACACCAGAAAAAAACGATCCAAGGCAGTCACAAGCAAACTTCCAGTGGAGACTAAGACTGACATTTGACCAATGAACTGTGATAAACGGCAAAGCAGTTCGCCGGCGACTCCCGTGATAAGCCATTGGTGGCTATATGCAGTGGTGACACTGCTGACTGGAACGGTGTATACAGTGAGCAAAACATCAGCACAGGCCATGTTAAAGATGAAGTAATTACTTGGAGTCCTCATTCTTTGATTAGCGTTTTTGTACACGACCGCGATTAACAAAGCGTTGCCCAGCATAGACAATAACATGAGAAAAACGAAAGCAGTGATTTTGGCTCCCTTTTGAAAGTCGCCTTCTTGTAACAAATCTCCTATATTTGAGGCGCTTGTGCTGTTAACAGATTCGATGGAAGGGACGGGCATTTCGAAGCTCTTGCATTAACCAAAAATTCAGATTTTTTCCTTCACAAGGTACCGAACTTTTTTGTTTTTCGCTTTGAAGCTTGCCTCAACTTAACGCGTTTCAAGAGACTATCACAAACAGAGCTTGAAGTGGCGTTTGATGTTTTTTGTCTTATTTGGCCATCTGCTTTAGGAGGAGTGGTCAAGAACTCGCATTTTCATTAAAACCTAAACTCTTTGCTTTTATCGTCTTTGTCTCAATCGCCAATATTTGCTTAGTGTACCTTATTTCACCTGCCTCGTCTCTCAAGCTTACCCGTAATGTCAATTTGTCACCTTGTAAGAAAGCAATGCAATTAAGGAAACTTCCAAGAGAGTTTATTTATCATGTTAATCTCACTACAGTAATTTAGACTTTCAATTAATGACGTCGACAACTTTGAAAAGGTAAAATAAAAGCTATAAGAGTGTAGAAATAACCCTCTAATGACTTTTTAGGGATGATTAATAATCTTTTTTTGATGGAAAATTTGGTTTTTCGTACAAAAAGCAACTTCTTGAAACGTTTGCACGGTAGTCGGCTATTAAATTCAACATTATAAAGACCACATCTTTATCACAGTGTTTGCATTTTGAACGTATGTTCTGATCTTTCTTCCACTGCGGTTGTCCTTCCACATTCTTTTCATTTTATTGGACTGCTGAAACGCAAGAAATAAATTTTATCTGAAGGGTTGTTTAGATTTGAACAAAAATACAGAAGTTTCGATTTCACAGAATTACTTTAATTTACATTTTAATCTAGGACTCTTACGTAAACCTCGTAAACATAATTTCCGCGTGCGTATTTATCAAAAAGGGGGATTTGACTTTCATCCTGTCCGCGAAAATACATTTTCGGTGTTTATTTTGAAACGTTTTTACCTCACAGTTATATAGGTAAAATAATAGAACAACATGAAACCTTTTTTTGTGCGGTTCTCGCTGTCTGATGCACGAAATTTTCTAACCCACTGTGATTCAGATCTAATTTTAAAATTAAATTGAAGGTAAGAGAATCTGAACGAGAGGCGACAAGTAAAACAAGAATCTTGACAAAGGGGGCCTTCCAGTATAGTAAAAACCCACTTATAAGAACCTAACGTTTAAGAACCTGTTAGACTAAAATTTTCATTTTAAACCCCCGTTTCATAAGAATCTATTTAGCCCAAAATTTTCTTATTTAGTCAAAAGGTTCTTATTTTACAAAAATAAGAGCACGGAGCAAAAATTATACAGAAAAAAAAATTTTAGTTTAGGTTTCAGCCAGTAAGATTAAAAATGTAACACAGCATTTCATGGACACTGCAGCATAAAAGAAATGCGTGCTAGTACTCTGGAAAGATAAATTTACCGTACGGTTGTCATAGAAATTGTATTCTAGATAATTATTTAATACAGCAATATAATCCATATGACATATGCCCTGTACTACAGTAGTTATCTGTGCTGATTGCTAGTGCCCCTATCAAATTAAGAACCTACTTAAGAACCCACGTAGCCTAAACTCCCTCTAAATACCATTTCTATAAGAACCTATTTAGGCTTAGTTGGAAAAATCTATGTTCTTATAGGTGGGTTTTTACTGTATCCTCAAGTTTCGAGACCTAAGATTCTGTCTCTGGCACTCGATTTGTTTAGAATTTCATTAATCTTAAGTTCCTAAATAGAATGAACTTCTTGTACAGTTAAGAACCGATAGTAACGACTCCCCAATCCCCCCCCCCCTTCGCGAAAGAAGCAACCCTCCGAAAGCAGCGAATGCCAAAAGTAACGACTCCCCGAAAATAACGACTTTCCGAAAGTAGTGACTTCAAAAGTAATTTCCCTTTTTGCTTGAAATTACGGAAGTTATAGATACAACAAACTTTTCCAAGCTGATTCGAGGTTTTTTTAACGGTTATAACGACCCCGGGAATGATCATTGACATTCCGTTATGTAACCGGGAAAGGTACATAATACATTTTGTTTCAGAAATTTTTCCTTTCATCTGTGAATACCCATACCGTAATCAAGGATTCTTTAAATTTTTATTCAAAAAGCTATAACAAGAAATGCCTTTCGCTAAATATTAATTTTGGATGTTTTCACAATTGTGGCGATATTATTACTTTAACCTAGTAATTAAGGCCCATGTACGGTGTATGTTAGCTACTCGAGGGTAGCAACCTTCCGAAAGTACTCGTTACTTGCGGAACTTTACGGTATTAGATAAAATTCGATGTTTCAGTCCAGTCAGCATAGGCATATGGAGTGGATGTTAACTCGATATATTTTTAATAACGAACCGCTATGACGAAATCCTTGCTATTAATTAGATATGACTATCTTTCGAAGGGAAATTCTGAATGACTAGTGGTAAGCTAGACGCAAATTGAAGCGCCGACCCAAAAGATCGAATACAGCAACCGGCCCTCAGCCTTACTGTTATAGACAAACGCGTTAATACGGACCCCGGGGGTCGGGGTCGGGGTCGGGGGGCATAAAAAAGGTCCGTATTAACGGGGTGTCGGTATTAAGCCGGTCATGTTATTTAATTAAACGGTACATGCTTTCGAACAAAATACTAAAAGAATAAAACAGGACATTATTAGCATTGTAAAATTGAACATATAATTTTCAAAAAAAAAGGTCATCATGGAAACACTCAGAATATATTGAACAAGACGCTTTGGGAGCGTATATTTGGGGGCGATGTACATGGCGCGTGCGAAGTTTTTTATGTGTATTTAAAGGGATGTGAGTAGTGTAGTAGCGTTGTATATTTTAGGGGTTGGTTGAGATGCGTGAAGTGGAAGGCGTGGAGTTATATTGGACTTGAATTAGTAAGATAGTGGCTGTAGTTTGTTAATCAGTGCATGCCAAAAAATTACGAGACATTTGCCTTTTTTTCGTTCCCAGGCCCCGAAATCGTGACTCAAATTCACATCGATAATTGTTAATTTTAAACGAAAAGCAAAACTGGAAAAAGTTAACGATTACTTTCTCTAAATGTACGGTTATATTTACGATATTTATTTATTACTCTATCTGGAAGTCGAAAATACGTTGGGAAAATGAAAGACAAACCTTGTAAATCGGGCTTCGAGGTCGTCGAACTTAAAAGAAGCCGTGACGGTCATTGACCGCTCGGCCAAAACAGGGTCATCACTTCAAGCGTCTTAGTCGTTTAAAACATGCGTATTTGAAATATGCACGGGTTGATATGGAAAGCCTTAGGATCCAACAAAAATATATGTAAATCGGCGTTTGAAAAGTACTCCTTTCTTCGCAGATGAAGGCGATTTTGTGGAGCGCCCCGGCCCTTCTTGTAATTTGCATTACGTTTGCGTTAAATTGTGTAGAGGCCGTGCAAAGCGACCGAGAAAAGAAGGAAAACGGCGTTGGTAGGAAAGGAAATACAACCACAAAGGATATCCATCATTTCAGGCCCAGCAAATAAACAAGTAATCTTTGAATCTATAAATTACAAAATTTGTCGTAAATTTATTAAGTTGCACCCGGTTTCATGTTCAGCAACTCATAAATGTTCTTTATGTTTGTTGGCACTAAACTTCTGTACTAATTGTACAATTACAAATCTGCACAGCAAGACGCTGATGATCGTGATGAAGAACTGGATCCAGAGGAAAGCTTAGACAAAACAAACTTCGTTTTAAGGATTCTTATACAAAAAGCCAAACAGGAGTGTGGATCCCTAGTGTGTTGATAAATCATAGACTTTTAGACGAACGTGTGTCCCTATTCTGCGATAAAAACCTTCCACGGGACAAGTACCCTTTTCGGCCGCCATTTTGTTTTGCCTTTCTTCATTCAACCCCATAGAATAAATTGCGCATGAGCAGAACCAATTTTCAGGCTCAAAACCATGTAAATCGGCCTCAAAAGGGTCATTTCTTGCCCTGAAATGTTTCTCGTAGTAACAAAATGAAGTAACAAAAAATAATTATTTTGGGAGGTAAAAGTGATTTTAGGGGTTGCAGTGAGGTAGTTGTGGAAGTGATAATTTGGTTATGAATTAAGGAATAATGTACGTAGTTAAAGTACGTTGAAATAAAGTGGTGGTTGTGAAAAGTACATACTTGTACTTATTTTAGATGTTGCCAGGCTTTCTGTTTAGGATTGTTTTTCGCTTATTTTTGATAATATTTGTGTAGAGAGAACATGGATAAGGCCAAAAGCTCATTTAATACAGAGAAAGGGGTACTGAAGATTCTGAAATTTTGTGTGTGTGCTCGTGTACCTTGTTTTTGCCAAAAAGTTTGTTTTCTATTGCCGATTTGTTTGCCGTGCGTTATCTTTGGGTCGTATGTAATGAAGATAAATACTGTGTTGTGACGCACCGCGCGGTAGACATTTGCGTCGCTTGGCTTGTATACTTGGCTTTTTTACGCTCGCACGTATTGCGTGCCTATTGCAGCTTTGAGTCAAAACAAGCGAATTCGATTACTCTATTTGAGCGACGCCCAAATAAAAAGGAAAGCCTTAATACTGCACGCAAATGAGAAAGACGTGCACGCATTAGCGAGGTTGGCTTTCTACGAGAATCTCTTGGTTGGGCAATAATCAAGTGTCTGCATGTTGTCCGCAATAACGAGTGTCCACGGGCGTTTTCCATTTACTAAAAACTTTCGAAAACTTTCATGGAAAGGTCCATCGAGTGAAGAATGTGTTCCATTTGACACAAGTTCCATTCGTTTATGCTTTCGTCACCAAAATTCAAGATGGTGGCTTAGATATCGCCGTGAATAGGCTGGAACTGCCGCTGATTCCTTGTGAAAACTAGTAAATGGATCATGCTTTTTCACCAGAAATCTTCCAACGGGAAAACAGGACTACCTTTTTAAAATTCCAATTATTCCCAGGAACTTTCCAGTGGAACGCCTGGAAAACGTGTGTTCCATTACAATCCCAACCGGAATTTCCGGAATTCCTTAGTATATGGAAAGCGCCCAATCAGGGCTTCAGGAGGGTTACGTACTTCCCTAGTCTGAATTTCAAAAACCTGTTGTTTCACGTATTGAGGAGGAAGCCTGATTTCGCTGTTGGTATTTTTCTATTGTATTTTCCCTTTTCTCTGTCGCTGTCGCAGTTTCAACCCATCTTTGTACCTCTTGATCCCAAAATTGTTGCAAGAACTTGATCCCCGATCCCGTGATTTTTTTGAACCCTCGATT
>CALNXI010001124.1:71884-84384 GCA_942486025.1 Porites evermanni | reverse complement strand
CTATGAACAACAACAGCTTACAAACTCAGCTAATGTAACTTTCAAAAGGTGTGGGGACGGGAAATTTGAAGAATCTATCTTGGATTCACAATTTGCAGCAATTTATTTCCAAAATATAGCCATAGTGTTTCCTGGATTTTGGACTATCCGGCCTAGCCTTGAAGGCTTTTATCACAGCTCAGAGCTTCTCCCTAGCAGAATACTTAATCAGAGCCGCAAGCTTCATCAATTTGCCATATCTTTCATGACACTAGCTACTTTATATTTGCAAGTAATTTGCATTTAGTGGCTTCAAAGTGAATTTTTGAATCCTGATATTTTTGGGATCTGTTAAAAGAATTTTAGTATAAAAGCTGCCATATATGGTCTCTTGACGCTCGTCAGTAAAACGTGCAAAGTCAAGTATCAAGTGCAAAAAGAAAGTGCTATGATAAGAGGATTTTGTCAGTTAAAAGGACTGCGTCTCTTAACAAGACATCTTTGTTAAATATTTGCTCAGGGTGCCTGGCTTCATCATCGCACGATAGGTTTAGAAAGAGGGAAATTAGTCACTCTGGTAAAGGGCAATATCCGTTACGTAAATGTTTTCCAGAATCCGTACTCGGCAAGCAAAGACTGGGACCAATTCTTTAGCTCAGTCATCTTAGCTCCAACAAACTGAGTCAACAGGTCAACAAGCGTGGAGTAAGTAATGTGCTAAAAAAGGCAACATAAGATAAATATCTTTAAATTCAAGGAAAGTATCCACACCTTTTCCAAACAAGCTAGTCCAGCAGATCGGATTGTATTAGAACAGTTTAGTACCGGATCGAAATGTTACAGCAAAAATACAACTGAATTGAAAAATGTTGGAAGGTTCCTCCAATAAGGCGCATTTCAGAATGTTGTGGTCTTTGTTGTTATGTCGGACAACCGAATCCCTGATCTCCTTACAGTAATGCTGTCCCATCCCACGGCTTGGCTCCCAGATTCCGGTGCTGTGATCCCAGATCCCACCCCATTTTTTGCAGTTGATCTCTGATCCCATATACCTTGTTACGACCCTGTCTTGTCACCATTTCTCCTCCAATGTCGCTGTTCCACGGCCATGTTGCTTGTCTGAATTTACCCTAACTAACTGGGCTCCTTCCCTAACCGGACTTCATTTCAGTGTGTATGAATTTAAAGAAAATGTAGGGGCCTTCCCCAGGGACAAAGAAAACTGACCGTATCATAGTAACGTCAAATTACTTCATTGTGTCAATCAAGTTAGACCAAGATTTTGGAAATGTTGAGTATATCGTATCATTCTTCGTAATTTTGGTGGCCGTATCATGAACAGTTTTTAGTTATAGTTCATGTTCGGCCGATTTCTTTCAAAACGAAGCGCTTTTGAAATGAAATTTTACTTGTCTTTAAAAACCTGCGTGAAAGATCTCGGGGATCGCTTTAGCCGAGCGATGTAGAAAGAACTGGATTTGATTAGTATGTACTGAGGCCCTCTAGTTGGCAGTTTTGTAAACATTTTGGTCTTCTTAAACAAATAAGCGAATAATTGTGAAACCGCTCGATGGATTTTCTTAAAAAATTCAGATTCTCGAGATTAACGGTCTTTTTGTATGATCTTAAGTTTCGAGATTATCGATATATTGTAAGGCAGTGAAATACGAAGGGCTGCGGCGACCTCAAAGCGTTTGACGCGTTTAAGGCATAGCTTCCTTTCCTCCCCTCGATCATGAAGACAAAAGGAGGCTATGATCGCAGGGTGAAGTCCTCATGATACTAGAGATGATTTTCTTGTTACCATGTCAACTCTTTTCTAAATTTAGGCGGCCCATCTTCTGTCTCTGGTACAGTCGACTCTATCTTAACGGAATTTTCTATAAGACGGGTATCCCGGTAAAACGGACATCTAGAGTTACTATTCCTTTCCTTTCTCTGATCCCTTTATTTGACAGTTTATAAGACGGACATCAGTCTTAAACAAACACTCAGTGCGCGTCCAAAAGGTTCCTCTTAGAAAAAGTTTCCTGGCGCCTGATGATTTTACTAGTGTTAATCGTGTTTCGTTGTTGTTGTTGTTGTTTTTGTATTGGTGAAGCAGTTTTGAACCTTGTTAGGGGAAGCTTCTATAATTGAATGATAATACGTTAGTTAATTAGCAACTAGGAGAATGTACATATTGTATGCATTTTTAAATCTGACCAGACTTATTGTCTCGACTAGCAGCTTACACCTCACAATCAATAATTAACCTTAAAGGTCTGAATACTAGGTATAAAGCACTTAGCAAATAAGAAGGAAAAGCCTTTTGAGTGTCTCGGCGTATCGTTTCATAAGGAAGTAAATGTATTGAGGTACTGGTCAACCACCCTTAAAAAAGTTGCCCGAAAAGACGAATTCAGCTCACCACACTAACGTAAGCCGGCCATCTCTTCACTCTCATTTTTCGCTCTAACAGGTCAACTTTATCGCGATGGGACTTCATACTTAGTTTCCATTAATGTTAGACACTCAGGAGACCTGAAAACAGCACAAGAGAGCTTTAGCAGTGTTAGTGTCATCAGTCAACTATTTTCTCTGGTCTCGCAAAAAACTTGCATATAATATATGACCAAAATAAAGAATCAATAAGACCTTTTAAATGTGGAAAACAACTGTTTTAGTTAGTTTTCTAATTTTTAGGTCTCCTCTGCTAATTCTTGGGAGCGTAATTCCTTCAGTATAAAGACCGCTTAATCGTTGATTAAGCGGTATTAAGGTGTGCCTGGGTCAAAAAAAATAAAGCTGAAGAATGAAAATATCTTGTCAATATCTATGTTCTTATAGATGGGTTTTTACTGTATCCTCAAGGTTCGAGACCTAAAATTCTGTCTCTGGCACTCGATTTCTTTAGAATTTCATTAATCTCAAGTTCCTAAATAGAATGAACTTCTTGTACAGTTAAGAACCGATAGTAACGACCCCCCAATCCCGCCCCCTTCGCGAAAGAAGCAACCCTCCGAAAGCAGCGAATGCCAAAAGTAACGACCCCCCGAAAATAACGACTTTCCGAAAGTAGTGACTTCAAAAGTAATTTCCCTTTTTGCTTGAAATTACGGAAGTTATAGATACAACAAACTTTTCCAAGCTGATTCGAGGTTTTTTTTAACGGTTATAACGACCCCGGGAATGATCATTGACATTCCGTTATGTAACCGGGAAAGGTACATAATACATTTTGTTTCAGAAATTTTTCCTTTCATCTGTGAACACCATACCGTAATCAAGGATTCTTTAAATTTTTATTCAAAAAGCTATAACAAGAAATGCCTTTCGCTAAATATTAATTTTGGATGTTTTCACAATTGTGGCGATATTATTACTTTAACTTAGTAATTAAGGCCCATGTACGGTGTATGTTAGCTACTCGAGGGTAGCAACCTTCCGAAAGTACTCGTTACTTGCGGAACTTTACGGTATTAGATAAAATTCGATGTTTCAGTCCAGTCAGCATAGGCATATGGAGTGGATGTTAACTCGATATATTTTTAATAACGAACCGCTATGACGAAATCCTTGCTATTAATTAGATATGACTATCTTTCGAAGGGAAATTCTGAATGACTAGTGGTAAGCTAGACGCAAATTGAAGCGCCGGCCCAAAAGATCGAATACAGCAACCGGCCCTCAGCCTTACTGTTATAGACAAACGCGTTAACACGGACCCCGGGGGTCGGGGTCGGGGTCGGGGTCGGTGGAAAACAACTGTTTGAGTTAGTTTTCTAATTTTTAGGTCTCCTCTGCTAATTCTTGGGAGCGTAATTCCTTCAGTATAAAGACCGCTTAATCGTTGATTAAGCGGTATTAAGGTGTGCCTGGGTCAAAAAAAATAAAGCTGAAGAATGAAAATATCTTGTCAAACCTGGCCTAACAGGGAATAATAGAAAAAATATTTACTACTTGATAGATAACTTTTCTTTGCATACCAGGCGCCGTAAAATAATTTATCCTTTTTCACAGTGAGGAAATCTCACGCTTTTAAAAGGCAACCGGCAGTATTGAAAGCCATAATTTTCTATTTATTCAAAAATAAAAACTGTCTGACAAGTAGTTAAATAAAATGATTTACTTCTGAGTTTTTACTTTCTTACTATATGTGCGGCTAGCTTCTTCGAACTTCTTGTACATATTGGAGTGAGAAGATTGAAACTGGATTTCCAATGTATGCAAGGACTTCAGTAGCAGTAAGAAGACGTTAACGCATACATATGTTAATTTATAGCTTCACAGCGTGCTGTTTATTTATTTGACTTGCGGAAGTTGGAATGCAGGGTTTCACTAAGGGGGGTAGCCTGCGTAGTAGGCGTCAAAAGGGGAAACGGGAACTTTTCCCCTCTTTTCCCTTTTTCCCCCTCCTCGTGGGCCCCCTCGCGCTCTCACGCGCCCAGTTCCCGCGTCCCCCTTCCACTTTTAAAGCTACCACGTAGGCTACTTTTAGGGGATTAATCCTAATTAAGCCCTTCCTCTGTTAAGTGGATTCTAAAAGGATGCAGTTGTGTACATTGGCTTGCACCTCACTCAAAGTGCAAGCAAATGTTACGACATATCCCTTTAAGAACAACAAGTAATCGGAAGATTTAAAAGGGAGTTAAATGCTCATTTAAGGTACTGAAAGTTTGATGCGCTTTTCTCCAAGGCCACTAACAGCTTACCCTTTACTGACTGTTTAAAAATGGCGCAGAAAGAAATTTTCCTTAATGTTCCATTAAAGGTATTGCATTTGACGAGCGGACGCTTTCTGAACATAATACATGTCGCGCCAAGATGGTACCAGTCATTGCCAAAAACGCTTAACATTTACTTGGCTTTTTGAAAGACGGTACAGTTTGCCCAGTAAAAGAAGCATCATCAACTATTTAATAAGTTAAATCACGAACAAAGTGCAAATGCAATAATATCTTTAAATGATCAAGAAAACAGCAGATGATTGATTATAAGTGACAGTTTGCAGCGTCTCTCTTTTTTTTAGAAAACCTAATGTGTTCTAAAACGCTCAACGTGGCATACCGCACGTATCAAAACCACAAGAAAACTCAGGTCTTAGCTACATTCCAGGTTTGGCCATCATGGCTGCCCTTATACAGGGAATACAAAGTTTAGGAAACAGACTGTAAACTATCGTTGCCATTGCAATCAGTAATTACATTAAATCGGGCGGAATATGTATGAAACTGCTTTTGAAAGAATCGCGCTCAAAAGACATTTTGATAATCTGAACTATTTTTGCAGACAGGGCAGTTTCGCACTGCACATTGGGACAAAGCGAAACTCCATTTCTATTAAATTTACATTGTATATGAAGTCAGTCAAAATTAAGGCAAAAAGTATCATTTTTAGTTCTCTTTAGTTTGCATGTAGTGATAAATTACTTTTGGTAAATTAAAAGTCACTGATCATGCTTTTGTTGTTCTTGTTGTTTATTTATCCTTTAAGTTGGCTATAAGCTAAGAATACTAAATTACACGCCCGTACCTGTTGTGATACCGTTAAAAGCCAAAGAAAATGTTGTTTTTGTAATATGCTGCATGTAGCGCCTTTATTACCCAATCAGCTTGTTTTTACTTGGTAAGAAGATTTAGAATATTTGGATCCTTGATTTGTTAAACGCGAGTGCATTAAACAAAACCCCCACCTGTCGACAGGCCATTACCTCTAGATTCAGCAGCAAGATGGACCTCGGGAAATTTACCGTTTTTGCCTTTCTCCTGAACCTGGGGATTCTCGCTACAACTGTAGAAGGTACACAGTTCTTCTTTTCATCTTAGGCCGTTGCAATCTACATGTGTAAGTTCTTATACCTGACAAAAATGTCACTTTTTCCTAGTGACAATTGTTTTAAAAATTAATCCTCAACTTCAATCTCTTGAAACCCAATTCAGCTCGGTCGAAGACTTTTTCATTAACATTTTTCTAGGGAACAGTTTTAGATCTCAACTAAAAGCAAGAAGGTCTGGAGGTTAGATCATTTGAATTCATCATAGTGATTTGTTTACAAATGTGGGAGACACAACCACCACTCCATCTTGCTTTTAAGTAACTAAATCAGTGCTCTCGGAGTCGACGAATTGTTAAGTCGATTCGATGTGTTTATCATCTCGTTATTTGCGAATCCTCTACATGCAAAAGCAATGTTATCAGCAAAATGACTATATTTCAAAGCTCTCGGTCCATTTATTTGTTTGCCGCGACTCTGTCAAAATATCTACAAATAGAACAGTCAGGTCTGTAGTCTGGTTACCACTTGGATCGAGGAAACACGAAAAAAAGGGATAAACATTTATCCCATGTTTCATATCCTGAGATGACTTGGCAGTTTTAAGATTTCAAAACTTAAGATTTTGCCAATGGGGTGAGGACTTTGAAAAACCTGCCCTTAAGACTCCACACCCACATTCTGACGCAATGCGAATTCAAATTTTTGAAGGAATAGTAATGCTTTCTGTCAGTTCAGCGACCCGCATTTAACGGAAAACCTTAAACAAGTTTTATATTTTTGATTTTTATTTTTCCGAGTCAGTCATTTCCATGATTCCCGTACTTCGCGGAACCAATCTTCAGATTTACTACTTCGTAGAGTTCTGTTTTAAGCCAATCAACGATAACTGTCATTGCCCCTTACCCTTTTGGTGCAAGGAACCGAGATCACCTGATAATGTTTGCGCACGTGTAACGTGACCAGAATCAAGACATCTAGATTTGCTTTCAAGTGGAATAACTGAAAATAAACAAAAAAGTAGCTAGAGGAGTCGAAATGAGACTTGAGGCAATTCTAAAGAGAATTGCCAAGCAATTTGAGTTTGGCAGTAGGATGGACTTCGGAATAGACAATGACTTAATTACGAGTGAAACATTGAAGGTTGATGACAACAACAAACCAAAATAAAGACAACCTCAATAGGATGGTATCTAAGTGTGCATTTTTTTTTCTTTAATTTGATATTACTTTCCTCAACTGATTTGTCTCCAAATCTCTCAGCGTGCGTCTATATCGAGCTGGCCAGATATGCAATTCGCCATCTTATTCATTACCATTTTATGATTAAGAGCATTTGGGGTATTTTAAATGTAAACTATCTGAAGTATATATCGTAAAATTCGTCTTCCTGAATTTTCTTCACGTAACGACAATCAAACATTTTATGATACAAATGAAAAGGGTTCTTTTAAAATAGCGCATTTTTCGGTCCTGTGCAACTCGACGGTAGACTGAGTCGTTTATTGTTTTTTTTTTTGTATTTAACTAGAACTAGGCCAAGTTACGTTTTAACCGCGCTATTTATATGAAAAATGAAATTCACAAAATCCCTGAAAAAGAAAAAAAGGCTTATAATTCACAAAAATAAATAAAGAGGAACCGATCAGTTCCGTCATTTCCACATCTAAAACACAGCCGCTCTGAGATACGCCCCTCGCCTCTCTTTAATTTTAAGCCACACTCTGCTCATTTTCAGGTATTTCCTATCAAGTTGGCAAACTAAACGCATCAGAGACACGTCGAGGATGGAATTGCAACAGCGGATGTGAGGCGCCACAACATTGTACACTGCCACGCTGCACCAATGTGGTATTTCCGCAAACGTTTAGTGGATCTGGAACCGTAAGTAAACCCTAAGCAATTAAAACTTATAGTCTAATCTTCAGGGTTCGGGGTAACTTTCTTTTGTAAGTAAACCACGTTAAGCTTCTTTAAAAATCTAATGTTTTTTACAAATTTTGATTTGCCTTAGTACTTGTGGTTTTCTGATGCTTCGGTGCGCATAGGTATGCTTAAGTGCTTCTAATCCCTAGGATGCGCGTGTTTTTGAACCAAACAAAACAAAACAAAACAAATACAAAAAGCCGGAAGATTTTGACGATAAATATAGAAGGTCTCTATTCCATGAAATAGGAATTGGGGGGTAAAATGTGAAACTGAAACTGCGGGGTGGGCGATTGGGGTCGATTAGCTAGACTCTCTTTTTCTTCAGATTTAGTGTGTGGAGTGAACGCGTGCGCAAGCGTCGAGCAGACGCGAGAAACAAGGGAGGCATTCTCGCGCCTTCAGTCATCCGCAAGGCCACGCGTGTCTCGCGCGTTTCGCTCGACGGATTAGGAAAAAAAGAGAGACTGCTCATAGTCTAGGGTGGACTTGTCACCTGATAAATTTTCATTGATGCATGTCTTTACCTAACGCATTTCAGGTTCGAGTTTTTGTGTCATTAAGCCATGAAGATCAGTCTTCAGTTGTTCATTCGCCTTCCGCCGTGTGGGCAGAGTCCATTAGTACAGCTGGATTTCAGTTATGCTCGCGTGCAACAGGTTCTACAAACGACACTGGAATTATCAACTGGGTAGCGTTTCAGGACAAACCTATGTTAACGCATGGAAGCGTTACTTTTAGCGGAATATGGACAACAGAAACTAAGTGTGAGAAGGTGGCCTTTTCTCAGGTTAGATAACAATAATTGATAACCAGTATATAATTTTGTTACAAAGGTGTAAAACGTATAAAATAGTAGAAACAAATGAAATAGTATCAGAAAGTAGTTCTAAAACAAGTGATCACTAATTAATATCCGGAATTTGCTCTTCATAGCAGAGTCCACTGCTAAAAGTCTTTTTAAGCTTTCTCTCGGGCTTTAAGTTTCAAACTTTTCCTTCCATCGCCTTTAGATAAGCCATTTTCACGTTTTACTTTGGAGGTAGTGATTGAATAATGCGTGACCGTTTTGAATGTGTTGATGTGTTAAAGGGAATTTGGAAAATAGAAGTCTATTCATTTAATGATATCAAATTTTTAGCATTAAACTTAACAAAGTTGGCCGAAAAGAACCATTGTTGTTTGTAACTTTATTGAAGTAATAGGCCAAATAAGATGCATTCACCAACCTTTTCAACACTTCGTAGAAAGAGGTGAAAGAGGGGTAGAAAAGTAAGTTAATGTGAATAGACAAGTAGATTTGATTAATCTGCTCCCCTTAGCCTTTGATAAATCCTTAATTTCATCTAAGTGCCGCTAAGTACTTCATGGATACGTTCCTCCTGATTTATCTTTCGAGAAGCTTGTTGATTTTTCAGTCAATAGTTTTTCATATATCTAACATTTTTTTGCAGAGCTTTGCTTCCAAGCCTCGTGTATTTGTCTCTGTTAAGTACACTCGCAGTACTAAGCCAAATGATGCTATGTACTTATGGTTAGAGAACGTCAATTCTGGAGGATTTGAAGTGTGCTTAAGGGAATTCTTGCCCTTTGATGGAAAACACCAAGATGCAGTTGTGGTAAGTGAAGAAAAATGTCCGAGTAAACTATAGTATTGATGAAAACAAACAAACAAACAAACTTGACTTTGCCACACTTCGGCCGCCCGGAAACCCAATTACCCAGAACGTTTTTGACGCAATTAAGGTCAGTGTCGTGTCTCACATGTCTCATGCAGTCATTTCTTGTTAAAGGAAATGTGGTTCGAAACCTGACGCAACTCGTCTTGTAAAGAAAAGGGTAGCAAATTAAACATTATTTTCTTGTCCGCAGGACTGGTTTGCATTCACTGGAAATGGGAGTCAACTTAATTTCACAATAACTGGGGAAGAAATCTTTCCAAACAGTGGAAATCCATCGGCCAAAAACAACTACGGTTTCTGTCAGGTGAAAACTTTAGTTCTAACAAGAACATTTAGCAAGCCAAAGAACACTGATTTTTTAGTGGTTAAGTTCACACTAAAGAACACTTAAAATACAGTAAACCCAAGCTTACCAGGCCATGGTAATCGACATTGTTTCCAAAATGGCAATTCCCAGATGAGCACGACATGTTTAACGCGCGATTTTGATGTGCGCATATTTCGCGATTCTTAAATTTCGTGACTTTGCGAGAATTTTATATTTCGAATCTCTTCAATTTCGCGTTGTAGACAGTGGGCGAATATTAGAAGTGGGGACTTTACAGAAGATGGGCAAAAATATAGGGAGAAGTGAGCACCTTCAGATCCATTTACTAACTTACATGACTTTTTTTTTACCTATTTACAGGAAGTGCCTTTCAATACGACCTTTTACAAATCGCCAGTTGTGATTCTTTCCGTAAATCATGAGTATAATCTTAAGGTCAAGGGAAGTCGTCCTCCAGAAAATAATATAATATCAGCCTGGCTAGAGGTAAGTTTGCCTTTTTATTCTAACCTGAGAAAACAGCCCGCCCGACATTTCGCGCCACGCCACCACTAGTTTTCCCACAAAATGAGGAAAACCCCGTTTCACGACGTAGTTACTGGCTTTCCCGTGAAAAGACGTCTGTGGAAGAGCGCAGAAATTCCATACTGATGACGTGTAATTCCCAGATCAAGATAGTGCTTCTGATTGGTCATGCTGCAAAATAAATTTTCTTTAACCAATCAAAAGCACTGCATGCCCAGATCTGCGTAGTGACACATCATCAGTACGCAATTTCTGCGCTCGTTCCTCAGACGTCTTTTCACGGAAAAGCCAGTAATTGCGTCATGAAACGGGGTTTTCCCCACTGGGTTTTTTTCTTGATGGTCACTTGAGGTTAATGATAATGAACAGGGATTTTTTCAGTGCTTTGCTACATTATTCTATTCAATTGTTTGCTTGAACTCTCACGACACCTTTGAGTCCCAAAAGCTCATATCTCTTGTTCAATCATTGTAGAGAAGAAATCCGTTTATTCTAGTAAATTTGTAAAAGGACTGTGAAAACTGTGAAGAAGCCATAAGAAAACAATAATTTGGATCTGATCCATGAATTTCGTGAATTAAAGGTATCGTCGTAGAAATCAAGAAGAAATTATGGATTTTCTAGTAACTGATGAGTGCTATTACATTTTGCTGTAGGAAGTTGGATTAGAATCTATGAAGGTCTGCGTTAAAGACCTCAGTGGATTAGGATCGAGTCATGATCCCTTGATTGTCAGCTACGCTGTTACTGGAGGTTGTTTATAATTTTCCTATTGTAATGATCACTATTTCTAGTAAGAACTATTGTCATTTTTATAATCATTATTACTATTATTTTTATTGATATCTTTTAGAAGTTCTTATATGTAGGAATACATTTCATGATATAATTAAAGAAACACTGGAGTACAAACACTGATATACCTTATTCATGTTACACTCTATCTTTGCACGAACTTTAAGATGGATCATTGATGGGTTAAGAGCCATTAGAGGGCACACAAGTAATGAAATTGCCAATACTAGTAATCGAGTAATCGCGGTCGGGTTTGTTTATTCCCTCAAAAATAAGACGACGATTTTAGTCATGCAGAATGCAAAATGTAAACTTCGACAAGTTTTACGTCACAATTCCTTGTTGTAACGATTTCTACTGTCGCGTACTGTATTCAAAATCACTTCCACCCATATTTTGCAATTTTCGTTTTTAAGGTCAAAACGTCTTAATTTTCTATAGTGAAGATAAAACAAACTCGACTGCATTCTTGTATTTACTGATTTTATCTCTTGCTTGCCCCCTGAGACACCACGTAACATTGCTTTAATTTATTCCATCAGTCCTTAAGCGCGTGCAGAGATGGGTATCGTTAATAAGGTCTCCTAAAGATAAAAAAAAAAAAAAACATTAGTTGAGGTACCTACAAGCAAACATGTTACTACTACTGAACAGTTACTTAATTTTAATTAAAATATGAAAAATATATTAGACATTTATGTTTTTTTCCAAATGAATAACTACTCAATATTATGTTATGTTTTTCTTGATACAGATCTTAATCCTTGCCTTAATGTGCATTGCCCACGATTTGGAGTCTGCAGGACCTACAGTGCGCATGACGCTCGGTGTGAGTGCGATGACCAATGCCCTTCATATAAAGACCCAGTGTGCACTGCAAACGGAACAACTTACGACAACCGCTGCTGGCATAAGTTAAGCTATTGCGGAGGACTTGAAAATAATCTGGTCTATCACCCAGGAAGCTGTGAAGGTAAGGAAAAATAATTTCAACGATTTTTTTTTTTGGCTGTATATACCACATAAAAAGTCTGGCAGTTAAGCTCTCGATCGCTTAGAATTATAGGTGTTGGCTCAAAATTGTATTAGCTTCTAGCTACGATGGTTATAACTTTTCGTTACTTTTAAGCTTGCTTCTGGCTCCTCACGCAGGCTAAACAACAATAGACAGCTGTAACAAGCTACTTCGTCTCTCTACTTTGGCAAACAAACATATAGCAGCCCAGACTATAGCTGATGTTTGATATGTGTAAGATCTTTTGTTCTCTTTTGTATTGCAATCTAGTTTTTATCGCGTAAAATTAGATTACAGAAATTTGCTCGGGGCAAATACCGTAAAATTCCGAAATTAAGCCCCGGGGCTTATATTTTTCAAAGGCCCTTTTTGAGGGGCTTATTTTTGGAGGGGCTTATATTCGGAGGGGCTTATCTACGGAGGGAAATTTGAGTTTCAAAATCGATTGGGCTAGCCTTATAGTTGGAAGTAAATTTAACGTTTTTGTTTTTTTTT
>CALNXI010001124.1:41631-67148 GCA_942486025.1 Porites evermanni | reverse complement strand
ATGCTATCTATGTTCGCCGTAGGTTTCTGATTACTCTGTTTCTTGCAATAAAGCTTTAGGTAGGAATATCCTTTCAGATAGGAGATAGTCTGTTGGCACTCTATCTCTATTCGTGTGTCAACTTTCACAGATGTGTTAGCGTAGCATTTTAAGGTTAAATTTGACCAGCATTTTGTGCAGCGAGTTCTACGGTCACGATTGCCTTCAAACTTGCAGATGTAAAACTAGAGAGCTCTGAGGCTTATTTGCTGAAGTTAGGGAAAAATCTGTCGTGGGATTTCGAAGTTATTTACATTTTTCGTAAAAATGCGGTTTTAAATATATGGTGATATCTCAAAGATTTTTATACTTACAAGAAAATAAATAACATTTTCTTAAAGTGCCATTATTATTTATTAAGGATGCCAAATATATTAGAAATCGGTTGAATCTTTCATTCTGAAAAACGCAAATCAAAAACATAACCAACACGCATATAAATAGGATTGGGCCACCTTAAAAAAAAGCTGTTTCGATTATTGTTATTACTTTTCCTTCAGGGCAAGTTTGCCGAGGCGCCAATAGTCCTTGTGACGTCAGAGCACCTGAGGACTGGTAAAGAGTATGATGCTGCTCTCATTTGGATTGAAGACGTAACAAAGGACTCAGTTAAAGTCTGTCTTCGTGAAATGCAAAACTTTGACGGTAGACACCAAGATATCACTGTGGTACGTTCTTAGTCAGATTTTAAAAAACTGGAACGCGACGGTCCACAAAATTTGTGAGGAATGCTGGTGTTGTTAAAAATAACAGCGTTAAGAGGAAAAAGCATTGCTGATCAGTTAAAGATTGTCCGGGCGATCGCGAGTGATGATCAGTCAAACGAAAGGAAATGCAGAAAGAAAAACATAAAAAGAAACGGAAATAATAATAATAATAATAATAATAATAATAATGAATAATAATAATAATGTTAATAATAATAATAATAATATTAATAATAATAATAATAAGAAGAAATGAATTGAATAGCATTACGGGTGGTGAATTTTAAATAGCAAACAAATTGGTCTTCCTTGTCCCTATGTCTCTCTTCACGCTCTTACGTGATTCGCCTGATGTCTTAAAAAATGTGGATTTGCATCCTTTCATTGACTCTTTGCGCTCTTTGTTAGATCACAACTTCATAGAGTTCAAAATACTTAGATTCAAAGGGGCCTAAAAATGCTGAGTTTATTTAAATTTTTTGTTGTTGTAATACGATTCTGTCACAAGATGGGTGGCATCACTTTTGTTTTTACCTCTTTTCACAGAACTGGTTTGCCTTCTCCAAACTGCACAAGCCTCTTTTCACTGAACATGGTGACATAAGCTTTCCAAATACGAACCCACCTTTGGATAAAATGAACAATGCTTATTGTCAGGTGAGAAAATAATTCTGTGCAAACGCACTGAGTAGCATGCTGTTCACAGCATTTTCCCTCACAAATATATCGCTTACTACATCACTGTTTATGATTTTCAAATTACTTTTAGTCATATACACTTTACGCAATAGAGATCAAAGTGACTAGAAAAGTAAAGAAGCTGGTCCACTAAACAATACTTTAAGACAAAAGGTCAAGAAGTACAGACCGATAACGTCCCTCTTAACCATCGACAAAGTGTTTGAGCAACTGCACTGTAAACAAGTAACTGTGAAACTCGACCACACCTTTTCTAGACGAAGCACTGCTTACAGAAAGGGACACAGCTGTGAGACCACTCTACTACGTCTGACTGAAGACTGAAAGCTAGCAATAGACAGAAAAGAGTTAGTATGTATTCTATCGACTGATACGAGTAAAGCGTTTGACTCTCTCAGCCACTCGACGACACTAACAAAGCCTGAAGCATACGGTTTTGAGTCCTCAGCGTTAGACCTCACGCGATCATTCTTTAACAACCGCCAAAATAGAGTAAGACTGGGAAATACGGAAAGCAACTAGTATCAAATAAGCAGAGGGTGTCCTTAGGGGTCTTCCTTCAACCCCTTGCTCTGGAACATATTTCAGAATGACCTCCCCTACTCCATAACTACCACTAAACTTTCGATGTATGTGGACGACCACCAGCTGTACATCTCAGGAACTAATTTTACAGCTGTAAGGGAAGCCTTAGAGTAGGAAGGTCAACGTGCTGCGTCTTGGTATCGTGATAACTTTCTACTCGCAAATCCTGACAAATTCCAGGCGATAATCGTTTATCCTAGAAATACTTTCATTGAAGGCTAATACACTGACATAAGCATAGATGGTAGGGTCATTACAAACACAGATTACATCAAACTACTTGGAGTCCACATTGATTACAGTATGAACTTCAGTGGTCATATTAGCGAACTGTGTAAGAAAGTCAGTAAGAAATTAGAAACCCTAATTAATGCGCCTGCGTAATCTTGTTCCCTGCTCAGCTATAAGTCTTCTATAAGTCTTCCATCCTACCTTATCTTACCTACTGCCAACTGGTATCGCACTTCTGTAAGGCCTCCAACAGAAGGGAAACAGAACGCCTTCAAGAACGTGCCGTAAGAACGGTATACAGAACTAAGTCTGCCTCTTACCAGACACTACTAAAATATCAGGACTACCCACGTTGCAAAATCGTAGATTGCAGGATGTAGCGATACTTATGTACAAAGTCAAGAACAACCTCGCCCCTACCGACGTAGCAGAACTTTTTAATTTAAATAATTTGAGGTATTCTCTGCGAAACAAGGACTTTCATTTACCTATTAGATACAATACTGTAATCTACGGCAAACATTAATTTGGTTACTTTGGACCTTTACTATGGAAGAGACTAAACAACAAGGTCAAGCAATCACCTAGTCTTCAATCGTTCAAGAACGCTATCAGAAATTTAGATATTTCTGGTATTTTATTATTTTTTCATTATTAGCTTCGCCAAAAAAACAAACAAACAAGCAAACAAACAGAAAGAACGTTGGCAGGGACACCCCAACAGCTGTGGCCAATTACATTGGGTCAAGATACTAATTAAAAAAAATAAAAGCAAGAAATATTAAAAAAACACAGCGATACAAGAAAAACTACAACTACATACAACAAGTTATTGGACGAGACAAAAGACGAGCACTGCTACATTTTAAACAGATAGACTTGAACGAACGTGGGTCTTCACAATCATAAGAAACAGCTAACGCGGACTTGTAATAATTAAAAATAACCGATTTATAGGAAGCTAAGGTCGATGAGCTCAAATCTAGTTCATCCACTAAACAATTCCAAATTCCACTAGTCCTAATGAGACAGGATTTCTGGTACGTAGTAGTTTTACATTTCTTAATTATGTATTTATTAACATTTCTGGTTGAGGATCTAGTGCGTCTACCGTATTTGCAAACCATGTTCAGGTAGGACAGAGGAATTCACGTTAACAAGACGGTGTGTCAATTTGAAAAAAAAAAGGTTAGATATAAAAGTTCATGCCAGTAAAAATAGGTATTAGGTTTAGAGTTTGTAAACGAGACTTACATTACTTATATTAGAAGAATAAGGCAGTTTTAACATAAACTTAGTCGCGCGTCTTTGGCTACGCTCAAGCTTGACAATGAGCTCGATGGACTGCGGGGCCCAAATTTGGGTGGCGTGTTATGTGCTGCGCCTTATACTTAGCGTCGTTAAAAAGGAGACCGGATGATTGAGACCAAGTTGCAAGCTTACCAAGGTCTTTCTGGAGAGAAGAGGCATTCCCCAAAGTCTTTATCTCTCAGAATATTTTTGTGTCGTCAGCGAACATCAATACTCGACAGCTAGAATTGATGACTTCGGGAAGGTCGTTGACATGTAAGAGAAAGAGGGCTGGTCCGAGTATGGAACCCTGAGGTACTCCAGAGGTAGAAGGAAGATCCTCTGAAGTGGCACCGAGTACCGTAACGCGTTGGCGTCGACCTGACAGGTAAGAGCAGAACCAGTTAAGCAAGTTGCAACCGAAACCGGCCTGGATTAGCTTATGGACGAGGCGCCTATGATTGACGTTGTCGAAAGCTTTTGACATATCAAGGTAAATGGTGTCAACCTGGCTGCCACTATCTAAAAGTGAACCAATGTGGTCAAAAGCCTCAAGTAGTTTGGTGATGCACGATCTTCCAGTACAAAACCTATGTTGTTTGGGTGAAATTACATGGTACAGGTGGTCCATGATGCTATTCAACACACAACACTCAAAGACCTTGGACACTATTGGGAATAGAGAGATAGGGCGGTAATTTTTCACGTGGTCTTTCGCACCCTTTTTGTGGACAGGCACTACGTTAGCTAGTTTCCAGTCACTCGGGAGAGACCCTAGTTGCAGTGATTTGTTGAAGATCTTACATAAGGAAGGAGCAATCACGAGGCAGTCTCTTTGAGCAATTTAGCAAGGATTTCGTCCAGCCCTGTGGCTTTACCGACTTCTAGTACTTTGAGTGCAGCTACAACCGTACACTCATTGAGAGTTAGATCGGATGTAACTGTGTCCGAACGTATGCACGCTGTCTTCTCCACTGCGCTGTCGATAGTAAATACAGAGGCAAAAAAACTGTTAAACAGGTCAGCTATTCCCGCAGGTGTATCAGCACTTACTCTTGAATGGTTTTGAAACTGGTCAGCGGAAGAGTCTGGGAGGGTTACCATGGAAACATGGCCTGGGATGGGATGAGATTTAGAGTTAAGCTTCAAATTCACCATAAGCACTTGGGATTGAATCTAAAGCCAGTGTCAATGAAGCCGTAAAAGTGATCACGGCTTTTCCCTCAGGCCGGCGTTCGGATGTGACTTAAGTTTTTGGCGAACTGAGTTCTTTTTCTTGATTAGGTTTAAAATGTTACTATCTATCCAAGGAACCGGGTTACGGCCTTTCAGTCTCTTCGATGCCACGAAGTCCTTGACAGCAGCTAGTGATAAGTCCTTCCAGCACCGCCCGTCATCATCTATAATGTTATGGCCCACAATAGAAGAGAGATTGATTGCAGAGAGAGCTTCACGCAAACCTTCAAAATCGCCAATTGCGTAGTCGTAGACATATTTGCGCGGGTGTGAGGACGCATTAACAAAAGAATTGTACTGTAAACAGGACTACACAATAATCGGGAAAAACACCGGCTTTATCAGGTGACAACACCTCGGTCACTTTGGTGTGTTCTGGGGCACTTGTTATCACTAGATCAAGAATGTTACTACCGCGAGTCGGTGTGTGGTTAATTTACGTCAAGAAGTGGTCATGTAACGCCTCGATGAATGGCAGTTCGTTAGCACCTGAAGCGCTATCCACGGAGTTCCAGGACATGTTCGGCAAGTTAATGTCACCACAAATTACTATATTTTGAAACTGATCGCAAACTTGATCTAGAAAGATGTTAAATAAATATACCCAACTAGGGTCTGAATCCGGAGGCCTGTAACAAGAACAGAACAATAATGTAATCTTCGGATCAAATTTAGTAGAAAATAACTGTGAATGTTGTGACCTTTGCAGATCCTAATTTTATGATTTTAAGATTTTTATGATTTTAATAAATCTATGCATTATTATGAATTAGAATGTATTTTAGATTAGTGTGCCCAATTAGAATATATCATTATAATTAATATTATCATAGATTATTATTATTATTATTATTATTATTATTATTATTATTGTTGTTATTATTATGTAATTTTATATAAGTTTCCCCAGTTAGCTAAATACGTTTGACACTTAAATAAATTTCTCATGTCTTATTATATTGTTATAAGACATATCAAAATATCAAAATGGCAGTTTGTTCCGTTAAAATATTGCTTGTTCAATTGGGACTTCAAAAATAAACACATTGACGGGAACTGAAGCTTTTAGTGATTAGGGAACAGTGTTAAACGTTTTACGTTTCTCTTCCATGGCAGTTCGTTTCATTCACGAGAGCTTATAACTCGATTCCGACAGTTCTTCTCTCAGCCAATCACAGCACGACGGTATCTGGGAATTCAGCACCGATTCACAACGGAATTACAACTTGGATCGAGGTAAAATTTCCCGTTATTTGGGAGGATTGTGGGAATGTATCAAGGCAAACAAACTTCAAACCAAAACTCGACGAAAGATATAACTGAACAGAGACACACGCTTGCTTGAGGCGACGTATAGGTCAATAATGGGTGTGTCGCAAAAATGTGTCGAGTGAAGTTGCCAATAATAATCGAATACGATTATGGTGTCGGTACAAAATAATTATATGTTTAAATTATCAGCAGGGGCCGCGCGCGGTGGTCTCGAACTTCAGATCTGATTGTGCGGGTTTGTGCTGGGCACGAAACTTTGCTCCTAACATTTGGCTGCTTTCTTCATCAACAGGGATATTTAGCTCCGTCCTTCTGAGCCTCATAGCTCATTTGTGCCACTGCCGTGCTCCTTATTAGGGTAAAAAAGGATATTTTCGATAAAATTTCGAAGTCAACGTTAATTCATCATATTTTTTTTTTCATACCTTTGTTATTTCTAGAGCTTCTTTTGATTAACTAGCGCTCTTTAATCACTTTCATCAAACCACAGTGTTAATTTACGGCGAATCTTCGCAGCTCTATGTTACATAAGAAGACTTAGGAGAAAGTTTTAAAAATATTCTGCTCTTCTCTTCCTGTTAATTCAGTTGTTTATGACTACAATTTTAGCTGTATTAAACTACGTTGAGTACTTAATATTTTTTTTTCAGAACATGAATACCTCTGGATTCAGAGCCTGTGTCAAGGAATTATACGCGAATAGATATGACCCCTTGTCCGTCGGTTATGCCGTGCTCACAGGTCTGTAATACTACTGAGTTTATTTATGAAGTAGTTTTTAGCAAATGAAAAACGAAACGTTATTTGTTACCGTATTCATCTGGAAATACTTTGGAAATGCCCTAAACTAATAACACAATGCAAATTGATGGTTTTGCAAGTGAGTCAAGAGAGTGTACCCGTTGACATAAAAAGGATTCTTGAAATTCTTTCAAGTTATAATTTTCCTACCCCTCGACGAATTTCACCGTTTAATTAAAAGTTTTCTTAACGGATAAATAACGAGGATAAAAGACCTTGCTAGAAATTAAAAGCACCATGCTTAAAACCATCGTTTAAATTTTCTGTTTCTTTAAAATAGTACAGTCTGTACATAAAAGTTCGATATATTTTATCTCTATGCGAGTGGTATATCCCTGTCGCTAGTCTTCTGTCCAATAATATCTTACTAGTACCTTGAAATCATTAAGTTTTGGAAAACATTTTCTCATCACGCTCCCAACAGTACTGCGAGTGACATGCTGCTAAGGATTTATCAATCGGGCAGTTTATTTGAATGTATATATTTTTGACGCTTACGTTTATCTGTATTTCGCAGACATCTGTGAACCTGGCTGGAACTATTTCAACGGCTTTTGCTATTTCACAAGTAAGACTTGTCAAAATTGGACCACAGCACTGAATAAATGCCGAAAAGAAAACTCGGTTCTTGTTGATGTCCAAAATAACGAAGAAAATGTGTTTTTACAGCATCTACACAATGGAGCAAAATCCTGGCTGGGATTGAATGATATTTTTACAGAGGGCTCCTTTACTTGGGCAGATCGTGGTTCTGGGAACTCTACAGCTTGGGCCAAAAACCAACCGAACAATTTTCGGGATGAAGACTGTGTGCATACACTTGGTGTTGAATATAAATATGAATGGAATGACGTGAAATGCAGTGACTGTCATCAGTATACTTGTAAGAAAGGTAAGATATGTCATGTATAAGTTTAGGAATGCACAATATAGAAGAAAAGTCTACCTAACAAAACGCATTTTGGTGTGTTAATCGTGATAAATCTATAGTTTTTTATTTTTATTTTGAACAGATCTGAATGAATGCAGTAGGGACAAGTATTACTGCGATCAGGTCGCCAGCTGCACAAATTATCGTGGTTCATTTAATTGCACTTGTGATCAAGGCTACTTTGGAGATGGCTTTGAGTGCGAGCTTATCAATTACGCAAGTATGATCAGATATAAAATTGCAGCACTCCGTGTTAATGGTTAACAGCAACTTGATTTATATAGTAATCTATTCTCACTGTAGCCATCAGCAAACAATGCCCATAATTCCAATAATATAGGGGAGACCCAGCCGGAGGCGGTTGGAGCGGGAAGCTCCTGGTAAAGAGAGAGTTCTTCAATGCAGAGAAATGGGTGGGGCGTGTAAAGAAATGTATACGAAACACCGAAAAGACTGAGCAGGCTATTAATTGCGAATAATTAATAGCGTTATACAAGAAACCCAACATGTACAAATAGGTATAGGATATCAACGGGCTATACGCGGCGTGCTAGTATCACTCACTTTTATTGCGGAGTTCTTATGTTTTCAACAGCCATCATTCAGTAGCTTCTTTTTTTTTAAATTAATTAATAGCTTCTATTGCTTACATGCAACGTCTAAATTTTCGAGTGTCTTTTTATGATTTCCCAAAGTCCCATTCTAAACGACACGCTATGGAGAAGAGTAGCTGCGCAGGCGACATGGTATCCTCCTCCTTCTTACGAGTCTAAAGTTCGCAGTTTAATTCGGTGGCCTGGTTGATATTTTGCATAGTCGGTAGCCTGCGTAGCATGCGCTTGTAAGTAGTGGGCGAAAGAGAGAACGGGCGCGCGCGAGGGAGACACATTCGCGCGCCCGTTTTTTCTTGTGCCCACTACTTCCAAGCGCCGGCAACGCAGCCTACATATTCAGCCTTATTATTACCCCTAGTTTTAGACTCTTGTTGTGAGGGAAGTCATTCGAAAATTGATAATTTTTCCTTGTAAGAATCCGATTCGCATTGAAAAAGAGTTTTTAAATTCCCGGGTCTGTTCGAGTCCACCGACTCAGGTTCTTTAAATCGCTGACTGAGAGGATAAATTGTTTCCTTTGAAAAGACATCTGCAAATGGTTAAACTTTTTAGTCTTCTCAGACAAGGAAGATAAACCGTAGGCCCCGTCTTCTAACCGTTTTAAAGAACTCACGCTCTGTTCGTAAAGAGTAGGGGACGCATTCTCCGGTGTTGTGCTCTATCTCCCATGGTAGGCGGGTTTGTTATGGACCCTCGGTATAATATGCCCCACGCGCTGTTGCTGTGACCCTGCCGAGAAGTGGTGAACCAAAGTAAATGAATTAGTGATAACTTTGTCTCTAACTTTTGTAGGGGGTTTGAAATAGTCTACTATTGTGGGGAATGATGCTAACTACTTACAATATTTAAGCACGTGGCTCAAACCAGTTGCTCAGAGCAAATCTTCAAAATGGAAACGTTGTTGGCGGGCGTCCGTAGATGGCTGGGCTGCCAGTACTTTTCACAGCGGATGTGACAACAAAGGACCAACTGTAACAATCATAAGAGTCGGCGGGAAATACATTTTTGGAGGCTACACTAGTCTCTCATGGGGTAAGTGGTTTTTCTAAAACTGGGCATTATTAGCAACTAAAATTGTCCAAGGAAGTATTTGAAGTAGAAAATGACATTACCACGAAGAGGACTGAAAAAAGTGCATTCACGTAACTTTGTCGCCCTTATCCCATTACTGTCAATTCGCCAAATCGAGGTGAATTATTCTGAGTTTAAATTCGAAAAGTCTCTGCCAAATATTAGAAAAAAAAAATCGTTGTCTTGTGTTCACGTACCCCATAAAACTAAAATTAGGACGTTTTACATCGTATTCGCGCTGCGAACGAATTCGGCGTCAGTTAAATTCTGAGCCGACGTATTTTCTTTTTAGAGTTGTTCCTCTCTAAAGCTAAAGTGTTTTTCAGGCAAAGTATTCCGCACTGTTGTCTCGAGTGCCGTTGTAGTTTAAATAATCAATAAAAATGACTAGAACGCGCGTGTGAATTGACCAAGGCTTAAGTTTCTATAATTAAAGGCTTCCCTTTCCTACTCCGAAGGTGGCCCAAACCTTATGGGCGTTGGTTATGTTTTTCAATCGCGTTTTTTTTGACAGAAATGATTTAACCGATTTCCATGATTTTTAGCATCCTTAATAAAGAATGGTCGAACTTTAAGAAAACGCTATTTGTTTTCTTACAGGTATAAAAACCTGTGAGATATCGGCATATGCTTAAAACCGCATTTTTACAGAAAATGTCAATAATTTTAAAACCCTCAGACAGATTTTTCTCTAACTTCGGCAAATAAGCCTCAGAGCTGTAGATATCTAGTCTTATATCCGCAAGTTTGAAGTCAATCATGACCGTAGAAAACGCTGCACCAATAGCTGGTCAAATTAACCTTAAAATGCAACGCTAACACATTTGTCAAAGTTGACGCACGAATAGAGGGAAACTGCCGGCGGACTATCTCCTATCTGCAAGGGTATATATTCTTGCCCAAAGCTTCAGTTGCAAGAAACTGAGCAATCAGAAACATACGGCGAATACAGTTCGCAATACAAGAACTTTATGCTGAATGCGGGGCAGGGTAAAAGAATTTCTATTTATCAAACTTACTTTGTATTTGTAGCTCTCTTTAGGAAACCTAATTATATTATCTACGAAAAACTCTCTAGAGTGTTTACCGTTGCAGGTTTCCGTTTTGAGGAGAAATAAAGCCACCAACTCCAGTACTTCTAACCCTCCATTTTTCAGCTGCACTGAAAGCCCTTGCACTTGGTAATTTATTCAAGGTTTTTAGATTTGACATCACATTCGCACGGGAAGTTTGCCACTTGGGGATAAAGATGAAGAAAATATGACAATCCTCTTATTCTTTTCATTATCCCCAATGGCAAAATGCCTGTGCGAATGTGATGGCAAATCTTTCAAACTTGAATAAATTACCTAATACAAGGGTTTTCGTTGCAGCTGAGAATGGATCGGTTGAAGTACTGGAGTTGATGGCTTTATTTTTGCTCAAGACCGGAACCTTCAGTGCTTAAAAAACTGGTAGGAGATTTCCGTAGATCTTATATCGTGATTTGTTGAGATTTTTTGCGAAAAGATAAGGGAAAATACACAGTGACTTTGATAAATAAAAAAACTATCTGAACAAGGCAAGATTTCATACTTGTGAAGTATGGGGTTTACCTTGGTGTAAGAACCTGTGAACTTTTTCTTTGTTTCGCACCTTTTGTTTTCCTACGTTCTATTGTGTTGACTTCTTTGTTTCCTGTGTTTTACGTCACTTGTGGGTTTAACAGGTTCTTACACCGAGGATGAGCCGAAGTATGAGGTATGAGGTATTTTCCTAAGACGAGGACGACTATGAGTAAGAGATTTTCTCAATATATATATAGTAGTGCTCGAGCGCGAACCAACGTAATTAGGGACTTTAAGATCCAACGAGAACGTCAAAACACATCCTTCCGACCTTGTTCTATCCATTCGGAAATTAACGCTGTCTCTGTGGTTGAAAAGTGCATCGCTGATGTTCGCTCTTGGTTTATTGGAAATCGTTTAATGATCAATGACGCGAAAACTGACTTTCTTATTATTGGCACCCGTCAGCAACTTGAAAAAACATCTATTGAATCTATTATCATTGGTGACACAGTGATTAAACCTTTAGAAAGCGTCCAGAACCTTGGGTCCTGGTACGATGCTCATATGCGAATAAAGGTTTACGTAGGCAAGATTTGTAGCAAGGCTTTGCGCGGACTATACAACATAAGACAGATCAGAAAATTCCTTACCGTGCAATCCACAAAGACACTGATCCATGTCTTTGGATCTTTGCACCTTGATTACTGTAACCCTCTTCTATTTGGTCTACCTAAATATCAGCTTGATCGTTTACAGAAAGTCCAGAATGCCGCGGCTAGAGTGACTTTTCAGATTGCAAAATTTTATCATATCACACCCGCTCTTATCGACTTACATTGGCTTCCAGTAACGTTTAGAGTTCAGTTCAAATTGCTCCTTTTTGTTTACAAGTCACTACACAATCAAAGTCCATCCCACATTAAGGATCTTTTATCCCTGAAACCAGCTGCTAATTATACTCTTCGTTCGTCTGCACAATCTCTTCTGTTCTTTCCAAAAGCTTGAAAAGTCAACTGCTCTACACTTGGGGATCGGGCCTTTGCTCATGCTGCACCTGTTTTATGGAACTCGCTGCCATTAACTATAAGAACAAGTGGCAGCCTCGCCGTTTATAAAAGGAACTTAAATCATTTCTTTAATTTGTTGGAATAGCTGTAATGTTTAATTTTAATTTAGTTTGGAACTTTCGAATTTCATCTTTTTTTTTAGATTTTACCATAGCATAACATATCATTGTTATTATTATAGCTTTCAGGGATCTTTGAATTTTTTTATTTATTATCATTATCTTTATTATCATTATCAATGGGAGTTATTTTATCTTGCCCCGCATTCAGCGCAAAGTTGTTCTTCTTGTATTGCGAACTATATTCGCAATAGGTTTCTAATTACTCAATTTCTTGCAACTGAAGCTTTTGGCAAGAATGACATAACATAACATAACATAATTTATATAGCGCTAACTCCACTAATTGACCAAAGCGCTTAGAATGCCCTTGCAGATAGGAGATAGTCCGCCGCAGTTGTCCTCTATTTGTGTGTTAACTTTCAAAAATGTGTTAGCGTTGCATTTTAAAGTTTAATTTGACCAGCTATTTGAGCAGCGAGTTCTATGGTCACGATTGACTTCAAACTTGCAGAGATAAAACTAGAGAGCTCTGGGGCTTATTTGCCGAAGTTAAAGAAAAATCTGTCTTAGGGTTTTGAAATTATTGCCATTTTTTTTTGTAAAAATGCGGTTTTAAAAATATGCCCATATCTTAAACGTTTTTATACCTATAAGAAAATAACTAGCATTTTCTTAAAGTTCCACCACTTTTTATTAGGGATACCTAAAGTCATGGAAATCTGTTAAATCATTCCTGCCGAAAAACGCGATTCAAAAACATAACCAACGCGCATATAAATAGGTTCGGGCCACCTTAAAACTAAAATGAAGACTGTATGTAGATAGTGCAAGTTAGAAGGTGAAAATTACTTTTAATTAAGTATTTTCTTGCTGTAGTTCACAAAAACAAAACAAAACAAAAAAACAAAAAACAAAAAATTATTAAACTGAGAGAGTATTTTAATCAAAGCTACGTATACTGATATGAACCTGAATAATAGTATGGTATCTTACTTTTCTTGTTTTTATCTCACCTATTGTATGACGCACACTTCATTTTACTTAATTGGCGCACAATCAGTCCAGTCGATGCCCAGGCACTACCACGATTTTAAATGTTCTTTTTTGAACTATTTCAGTTACATTTTTAATGCTGTAGTCAAATACTTATAGATGATTAATGGAAATGTATGTTATATCTTTTAAATACATTTTGTATCTTTTTCATTTAGAATCTTATCGTATCTTTTTAGGGTTTTTGTTGTAGATGTATAATGTAAGTAATTTTATTCTTATTTTTCATTTTAGTTCTACATCGTAATCATATTTACACGGTCCCTCACGAATTGAGCTTTAAATCTTTAAATTAGTGTTTAAATAAAAGAAATGATGATGGTGATTTTGATGATGATGATAATGATAATGACTTATGAGTGAAAAGCTTCAGCCTGAATAGGTGCATTTAGAAAAGCTACACAAAGACCGAGACAATTAAACCAACAACATACTCTGAGAACGGGGGCTACTCTAGTGTCAACTGTTACAAGTGTGTATCTCTTCATTTATTTATTTATTTATTTTTCACTCATACAAGTTTCCCTTGCACAATTATTTCATGTCCTTTGTCGCCAAAAAGCAAAACCGTACCTCAGCGTTTTTAAGCTAGCTGGACTACGACCAAGACGGCAGGGGTAGTTCGGAAGTTAATTTGGAAGTACAATGGAACCTCAACATAACGAAGGAAGGCCAAGAGACCGGCGGCATTTGTTCGCTATATAACGAGGTTTCGTTCATTGAAATTCTTTCCCATATATTTTACTACAACTCGGGTTAAAAAAATCGTTAGTTAGTAGTATCAAGGAATTCGTCATATCGAGGTTCCACTTGGCGGTAGTAAACAACAATTAAACAAACCAAACCTTTATATCGGGGTACCGACAACTGAATAATATTTTTCAATTTATCACTCTGTTCAATTTTTTTGGCGTTTAGCTTTTTAAATAAGTACCAGTTTCTTCGTTCCAAAAGTAAATGCTTAAGTAAGAATAAACTTAGTATTAAAAACAAACTTTTCACGAGACTGATGTCTTTGATACTTGATAGGGAGTTAATTATTACTTAACTACTATGAGTGGTATCAGTATATTTTCTTGTCTGTTCGGATTCGAATTTTTAACGAAGTCTGTACATCAGATTTTTCTTTTCATTTCTTACTTTTCCACCAGGTTACAGCTGCCAGTATCGATATGATTCCCAGGCATTCCTTTTCTCGCTGGTTAATAAGCCAGGATTGGCACCTGTGAAACTTCCTGCGTATATAAATTACGCTTATGCCGTATACGATTGCTCGTCTTACTTTCGGAGGAAGCCATGATCTTTACATTGCCGACTACGCGTCATCCAATAGCAATTCCTATACTTACCCTGGTCATGTTTACAGGCCACCAAGTGGGTACAGCTATGGAAGCACCTCCACCCAGACATTTCTGGCAGGAGGAAGTAATTATAAATTTACACCAGACGAAGTGGAAACATTTTACGAAAAAACTTAAAAACTGTGGCATCCTATACAGCTTCAAACTTCACTGTCAATTAATATTACACTGATTAAGCTAGGATAATATATTTTTTATTAACCAGGCAATAACAAAAGAAATAGATTTTCATAAGGATTGATTGATATAGTAGTATAGGGCGTTTATTGGTTTCTGAGAATCCGGGTCTCATTTTCCAAATCGGATCCGAATAAGAACTCGGACTAGAAGTAGAATTAATAATAATAATATAATTCTTTAGTATACACACTCAGTGATCTTGGTGATTCGAGCAATATGATTGGTTCGCTACCTCGGACTATGACATTATATTCACCGCGCTTGGCGGTGAATATAAAGCAGAACAAAATCGCTGTCGTGAACTGGGTGTCTTGCCAAAGTTTGATAGTAAGAGCTTTTTGAAAATACAAAAATATCCAAGTGTTGATGACTTTGAAGGTTAGAAAAGACTTCATGGTGTTTAAACAGCGTGATTTATTGTGAAGTGGTTAACTGTAGGTGGCTTTTTGTACTCTCGAAGCTATGTTTACCCCTACAGAGGAAAACGAGGCGGCTTTGTCACTGTTTTGTGTCTTCGGGATTTTCTCTCAAGACCAATTTTGCCTATAAATAGAAGTTAATTTATGGAGAAAAAAGGAGGGCAAATATTTTCGAAAATTGTACATGCCAGAAAGTCAACAAGGCAAAGAACACTGTAGATAAACAACTCTCACCTTGATCGTAGCCGCTGTTGACAGCATTGGAGGAAGCGACAAAAAATAAAAAAAAAACTTTCTCATTCACGGTGAGTTGACAGAAACAAATAAAGCTCTACTTTTCTTTTCAGAATTGGTAGTAGTTTAAATTTTCGGCGTTTTCTTTTAAACCGTTGATGCTTTTTGCTTACGAAAATCGATACAAAAAGATTAAAACTATCATTTGCCATGTTTGAAGATACTGTAAAGATCTAACTTTTGCGCATCCACTGTTTACGGCTTCGTGTTCACGCATGAATTCACCCGTCAATCAAAATAATCGATCGTTTTTTTAATGGTTTCCTTTCTGATTCTGCTGAGATCACTTCGTGTGAATATGCTAAAAGAATTATTTACCTCAGGCTCAGTTAATATTGTAGAATNTTTTTTCTAAATACCCGGGCCCCCCCCGGTTTTCACCCTTTTCCCCCACGTCCCCTTTTCCTTCTTTTTTTGGTTTATTTGTGTTCCTTAAATTTTTTTTCTTTTCCCTTCCCCCTTCCGGAATATTTTTTTGTCCCTCCCCCCCCCCCCCCCCCCCCCCCCATAGGTTTTCTAATGGTCCGTCCCTTATGTGACAAAACTTCCCATTTTGACTGACTAAGTGACATTGTAATAATTACAGAGCTAAATTACACTGAAATAATAATAAAAAAATCTAAAATTTTTTATCTAATTTAGAAAATACCAATTACAAAACTAGCTAGTTATATTTAAAGATTACCCGATTAACATAGGAGTAATCTGATCGTTCTTTGACCAGATTTGTGTCTTGTGATAACGTCAAATCTGGGATAACGACTTTGAAACAGGTGGTCTAATTCTGCCTGCCTGAGTATAATCCTCCCTCCTTATTAACGATCTCAGTATAAAAAGGCACTTATTAGCTTTAATTAGCTTATTCCGTGCATGTGTAGTAAATCGGCAATTTTCCTAGAAAATAACACCTCGAATAAAGAGCGTTCTGGTTTGCAATACACCTGAAACGAGAAGAAAAACCTGTGTTCAACCTTTCTTCTTAGAAATCAGTGAAGTTTAACAATTTTTTTGATTCGTAATGTGGCAATCGGCCAAAACAAAATTAAGTTAAAACACAGAAAAAGATAGCACCAACTACAATTCATTTATTTCAAACATACAACAAATAATATCAAAAATCATGTGCATTCGCAGACTCTGGAAGAGTGCAGCAGATTCTTTCCTAACCTGAGATCAGGCCCAATTCTAGCGATTCTCATCAAAGCGAAACGAAAATAGAGCCTGATCTCAGGTTAATTCTTTCCAGAACAAGTTTATCTTATAAACGTCCTGGTCCCCCACTCAGAGCCAAAGAAAAGGTTAAAAAGCATCTCATCAGAGACAAACTAAATTCCTGTCAAAAACAAAAACCACAGGAAACAATTCATCATTGAAATAGGTCAGACTGAATTTCAGCCGTCTCCTCGAGTGGCAAGCTCCCAAGGTAGACGTCTGATTAAAGGATAGGTCATAAGACGTTAGCTTACCTTTTCCGGTTTTCCGAAGCAATGGATAATATTTTACCAGGTATGTAACAGGACCACATGACGCCGGTTTGATCGGTCAATCAAGTTCATGCAGTTCGATTCTCAGTAAGCAAAGGCGATTCGCACCTGAAACTGTAAAATTTTACTGCAATCAATGTAACAAGTACAGTCAACTCTCGTCTTGCGGACACCCGCGGCCACTATAACGGACATTCCGATAATAAGGACAGGTGCTGAATCCTAGGAAAAAATAAATTACAGACATTTGACTGAGGTAAACTCCCCCTATTACGGACTCCCACTAATGAGGACACTAACCCAGAAAGAAATAAATTACAGACATTTGACTGAGGTAAACTCCCCCTATTACGGACTCCCACTAATGAGGACACTAACCCAAGGTCCCTAGAGTGTCCATTATAAAGATAAATGACTGTAACTCCTCTGCGCTCTTTCTTTCCTCTCGTAACTTTATCAAATACACGTAATAGGCCATTTTCGAGTGGCCTTAACCCTTTAATTTAACGGATTCGCCAGAACACTTACACCAATCTTACCATTGGTAAAAGAATACAATTTCTCAAAGAAGCCTTTAGCCTCTTACGCAAGCGTTTTTAGGGGAGCTCGTTTTTCATCCCTCTCCACAAACGCCTGCTCAACCGAAGACAGCATTCCTTTCCCATGCTTAGCCAATCACATTGTACTTTCCAAATTCTGGAAAGTTGACCTTGACCGCAAGGTAATCTGATAATTACTAGATCTGCAAGAAACAGTGGGAAAGCTTTCTGACCTCTAATAAATGTTAGATTCAGAGCAGCAAAAATAAGATTTAGTCAAATTTTAGAATACTCCATTCACTGCATAACCTTAGCGAATGAAAGAAAAGAAAGAAAACGGTAACTCTTAGGTCACGTTTTAGTCGCGTTTAGCCTGTTAACACTTCTATTGCACAACTGTTAATTGGTCACTTACCACGCAAATAAAACAATGGGAAAGGAATGCCCTTTTCGGTTGAGCAGGCTTTTGTGGGGAGGGATGAAAAACGAGATCCCCTAAAAACGCCTGCGTGAGAGGCTAAGAAGCCTTGCGATTCGTACAACTTTCTACGAATGGTAAGCCAGTCCTTAGTCCATTGGTATGTCACCATTTTTGTTCATTAGCGGCTCAGGCGGTTTCAAGAAATGCTCATGGCGCGAAGTTAGATTGCATCTTATTACAGGGACACCCAACGACTTTATTCTGCGACGTAGCTGGATAATTGTCTGGATAATTGTTAAAGTCGCCTAAGATGTGCGGAATCTTTTATTATTGTTTTTTTTACTAACCTTCCTACGTTTTGCAGAGACTTTTGCCAGTTCATATTTTATTACTATTTATGATATCGAGAAAATTGTCACAAAAAAGTCTTCTGAAAATTTCGGTATAACAAAACGTCGCTTATGAAAGGACAGTTACTCCTCAGACCATGTCCTCGCACTTAGTCGTCAGGACCCATCAGGATAGCCATCTAAAACGTTCAAAACGACCAAAGTACAGATCAACAGTTTTTAGGGCAGCTTCAAATTAATCAAACAGGCTTCTAAATCTAAGAGAAAACCATCTGAGACACTTCTAACGAATTTAAAAATAGAAATGATCGTTGGGTGCCCGTATGTCATCATTAACACCTGAAAGCCGTGCAAGATCCATCTGTCGATTGGTACCAGGGAAATGTTACTTTGAAAGAGCTGTAAATGTGTTTGAAAGAAAAAAACTGTTGTAGGATTACAAGGACGGCAAAACAGTAAAAGCAATCTCAAGGAAATTAAGGCATACTCGGTGTTTTTTCAATTTTCCCCGAAAAGTCGAGGGGTGGTCTATATTTTGAGGATTAAGGACTCTCAAAAGTTTGTGCGATTCCGAGTAAAAGAATATGTAAATTAGGTCACGTGACCTTTAACGGCCATTTTACGCGAAAAAAAACTTAAATAGAAATGGCACCATTTTATAATAGCAGCCAATCAAAGAAATTGCAACCAAACATGTCCCTAGATAAGCAACTAGACATCTGTGCCTGGGCTTTGTTGAATAATTTATTTAAAGTGTAAATAAACAGCTTTTTTTACTAGCACCCAGTCCCCTTATCAAATGATTTTCGAATTTCGTCCTTGTCTAAAAGATGAACTTAAAAGGCTCGGACAGAGAAATGATATAACCGCGGCCGCGGCCGCGGCCATTACGGCCGTGTTTGATTCAAACTAAAGTTACTTTTCAGCTCCATCGTACATGAAGGAGTTTTTTGCTGACGGTATAATTCGGTGCCTCTTATACGACGGCTTACTGTGAACCCCATATACCACATGCTTGTTTGCAACGCATATGTATGGGCTTTTTTGTGCGCATATATGCGCGAATGTAAGAAAATGGTCATACAGTTGGGAATAAAAACCCCACAAAGCAGGAAAGAACGCAAGTATACGTAGCAAAAAAAAAAAAACGCACGTATATCATGTAGCGGGGAAGAGTGCAAGTATACGTGGGAAAAAAACGCACGTATATCGTGTCATAATTTTGAAACAAATGGCCGACCATAGTGACCAACCCGGAAGCATTAGCTACTTTGGTCACTGCGCACATCTTAATTCCTTAATTTCTTGTTATCTTTATTTCTGACATTGTTCCGTAAGGTACTTAAACAAAGTAAAATTCCAATGTAAACTATATGTAAATAGTGCAAAAAAAAATAATAATAATAAAATAAAATCTGTTATGAAGAGTGACCTCAGTGATATTTACGTTTGGGTCGAAGAATATGTTCGTATAAACAAGGTGGCCGTGTAAACAGAGTGATTGTAAGGCGAGGTTCCACTGTAGTGCTTGCTACTGTACTGCTACCGATTATATTACACCATTTTTACAATTTTATTAAGTTGTGCATATGTTCAATGTAATGTGCGTAATAAAAGGAGACCTGTTTTGGTTAAGCAAGGATAAATTGACAGATCTTGGCAAGGATTAATGAGCACAGAGTACCCCAAGATATCGTTTTTCTTGTGTTCTGATCTTACATGTATACTGGCCAAAAATTACCGGACTTGCTCATTTTGAAGTGCTTTGATCTTATTTTCGAATCAAGGTTTTATTTATACTTAGCAAGAGGATATTGCATACTTAGCCTGGCAACATGATAGGTCTAATGAGCTTACCGCACGTTCAGCTATAAAACGAATTCTTAGAAGCCACACGTACAGTTCATTAGGTGTCTCGATTTCCCAACTCTTTTATCCAGTAGATAGAACTTACGAAATTTTTACCATTGGTGTTTCTCCTACACCTGGGAATTCTCCCTCCAACTATATTCTAATCAGTGAAATCCCTGAGCTTTCATGATACCTGAAACTTGAAAACGGTACCCCTTTCGGGAGTACCCTCCCGGGGGTAATGTTCATGATGATGCCAAGGAGTATATACGCCCGTTTTAGTTTGTAAGCACTAGCAAAGATAAAATACTTACCAGATCTTGGCATTAGGGTTCATTAGCACACAACACCGCTCTTTTGCTTTCTGACCTTATAGTAACTGACTTTCTTGTTTCAAGTGAAGTGCTTTGCTCTTACTATTCAATCCCCGTTTTACTTAACAAGAGGATATAATGCATGCATACTTAGCTGAAACACAGTCTTATAACCCTTTGTTTATTGATATGAGCAACACGACTGGGGTCTAAGGAGCTTATCACTTGGACTGAAGCCCAACAGTTCATTAGGTGTCTCTATTTTTCAACTCTTGTATCAAGCAGATGGGGCTCACAAGATTTTAACCTTTATATTTCTCTTACATCTGGGGATTCTCGCTCCAACTGTAAACGGTATACATCATTGCGAAGTTTCTTTACATCAGTACCTTCCTTTTTTTCTGGAGGTCGAAATGATTTATCCAAAGATTTTGCACATAACCTTAACATAACACAGAAGTTATGATAAATCTTTAGACCTTTTAAAAATACATGAATACATAAACCATTCTGTGCAATAATAGCCTTGTTTTTCTCTGGCAATACGTAAGTCTCGTTCAAATTGATAAGCATATTCATTGAAAACTAAAAAAATGTCGTCAAACATTATAAAATTGCTTTATTTCAGTGTAGAAGCTAAAGGATTATTTTCGGTGATAAAGGGTACTGCCGATGGGATAGTAGGTGGAGCTCAGATTTCCATTTTGCAACTGAGTTTGGCTTGCCAACCGGGAGTCAGCCCACACGTTCGTCTTTTTCATTTGAATATGATAGTATTTTTTTCGATTTTTTTGCTTTTCTAAGAGTTGCTCGCCACTAGTTTCAACGCGAAAGCAGTCGCCACGGAATGATAGCGATAACTTACTCTCTTACATGTAAGAAATAAGGATCTGCAGGACCTCCATATAGGTTCCCGTTACGAAGCCGAGAATGGCGAGCAATTTACCTTGGTTTGGAGCTAGAACTAATAAAAATAGTTTTTCTTAGTTGTTGAGAAATGGTATTCAAAACTTGTTGACCATTGCAAAGTTCTCGATTTGCTTGAAGTAAATCTGTCAGTGTAATCTCTAGAAAATCATTTCTGTGATACATGTCTGCCCTAGCCTCTGAGTGGAAGGAATTAAAGTAAAATAAAATTTTAATAAGATTCTGAACTGCTTGAATTATTTCGATAAACTGGAAAGACATGTTGTTCCCTGAGATTTATAGTTTAAGATTTTGTCACCCACTGAACTTGAGTAAGGCACATTAGTAGGCAGATGAAGATCTAGAGACTGACTAACAAGGATTTCCCCAGAAAGGACTAGTGAGGTAGGAATATCGAAAATCAGTTTTGAAATCTCTGACGCCTACGTTGGGAAATTGTAGTTGCTCGAGAAGCACCTTGTGACGTTGCTTTAAACAGTGAGTCATAGTTGGGTTAAAACAAGGACAAATTCTATAACTATTTGTATGCTATGTTGTTTCAAGCTGGGTTCCGAAATTAGCGTGTTATATTTCCCTTTATAAAGAACTCTATTCAGTGGACACCTCTGTTAAGCGGACGCGGACACTAAAATAAATCGTATTTGGCTAATTTCTATTGTTCAAAACCTCTAGTAGTGTTGGATTACTTCCTTGAAATACGTACAGTAGTCGATAAGTAAAGATAAATCAATGCATTTAGCTGTCAATAAACTGTAGATTAGACCGATATCCGGCAATATAATTGTCATCCGCGATCAAAGTTCACCTAAAAGTCTCGCGCAAAGTACAGCACAGCTTCTCGGCTTCCTCAACAGGGGCACCCAACGAATGTTTTCTGTAAAATATCTGTTTGGAGAAGCCAATATTGCCTAGAATTTTCTATTACTTGAGTACGGCTAAAAATTTCTAGATGACCGTTCCATTCATGTACAAGCTATATACAATTTTCGAAACATATCGTATAAATTCCCTACGATTTTCTGAAGCTTAATTTTCATATTTACTTCCCAAGTTAGATTACATTTTGTAGAATAAAAGGCAACCTAAAATTTTCGGATTCAAAAATGTGATGGCGTTATAAGAATCAGAAAGTGTCTCACTTTCGTTATACGTCAAATTTCGTCTAAATTTTTCGGAAAAATAACATTCAAGCCCTTGTAATTTCGAAAAGACTTAAGTTCCCCTAGGATGACCGAACAGATACAAATTTTATAGCGCCACTTAGAATGCATTTCTAGATAGCTAAAAGTACTCTGGATAGCCTAAAAATTGTTTTCAATGTATTTAGGAGGAAACCAACATGGATGGAACTTAATCACAGCACAGAGTAACCGTTGAATGTTAATCGTTAACAAACATTGCGCAATTTTGACAAACCTCCATTAACCGGACTCAAGGGAAGGTCCCGAAGGTGTCCGCTTAGTAGCAGTTTCCCTGTACTTCCGATCGATCAGCCATTAATTATTACTATAGCGACGATGAAATTCGAGGGCGAAATTACGTTTTACAGCAACTCGAAATGTGGGAATGTAAGATAAGAGAGAGAGAGAGAACAACAACAACAAAAAATGCAATCACCTTTGTGCGAGCTATTCCACACCCGCAGGATTTTGAAGGAAGCAGCAGTTGACTTTTATCCCTCATTTAATTAGATGCAAAAAGAATTCGATAATGTGCTGAAACAACGAACTTGTCAACCATTTTCGCTTCTTTGATGTTCCGTATATGGTATAAGGTTTCGTCCTGTACAAAATTAAAACGAATCTGAGCGGATTCCATTGCTTATCGGCCAGAAACACCATTCATTTTAATTTATTTAGGTCGGGTCATGCTACGGATGAGATTAAATATATATTGCAGTTATTTTACTGCGTTCAGAGCCAGGGGGGGAGGGGGTACTCACCATTTCATATACCATTTTTGACAGAAAAAGTGTATACCCCTTTAGTATACCGTCCATTGACAAATGGTACCCCTTTCACATACCTAGTTTCAACTTTTCAACCCTTCAACTGCTGTAGAGTCACTGTCTTTTAAGTTTGGATAAATCACAAAATCAGAAAATTTTCTCGACTTTCTCCCTAGCCACAAAATTCTTCTGAAGCCCTTTATAAGCCCTCATTTTGCAGACCGAAATGACAGATTTTCCTACCCTTTCATATACTTCGACTTATGAGTGAAATCCCTACCCAATTTCACATAGGCCTGAAGCCTCAAAAAAAAAAAGGTCCCTTTCTGGCGGAGCTTCCCCGTATAGGCCATTATAAGGAGTACCCCCGGGGGTAACGTTCGTGATGATGCGCATGCAAAGGGGTTCTGTTGTAGTTTTTAGGCAAAGATAAAAACAATATACTTACCAGAGCTGGGCATAAGAGCAAATCAGCTTATCACACAATACCACACTCTTGTGTTCTGACCTTATAGTAACTGACTTCTTTGTTTTGAACTGCTTTGCTCTTATTATCCAGTCAGCGTTTAACTTAGCAAGATAATATTGCATACCTAGCTGAAACGCGGTCTTGAAACCTCTCGTTTGTTTATTGAGTAACACGATATTACCACACGTTCAACTATAAAATGAATGTTTTGAAGCCCCAAACTTCATTAGGTGTCTCGATCGCCTTGCATTTCTTGTATCCAGCAGATGGGGCTGACAAAATTTGTAACCTTCTTATTTCTCCTTCATCTGGGGATTTTTGCTCCAACTGTAAAAGGTACAATAATGTGACATTTCTTTAAGCTAATATTACTCTACGTCTATAGCTTTTTTCTGTAGTTTGAAAAAATTAATATGCAAGGTTTCTAGCATTTGATTGAGCCCCATGGAAGTTAACGACATTGTGTCCAATTTTAGCTCTTTCATTTAATTTTTTTGTCACGGGTCGATATCCTGACTTATATTTTGTTTAAAAGTATGCTCTGTTAGTGAAAACTATAAAAGATGTATTTAAACATTTTAAATTTGTAATATTTTGTAAAGAAATATTTTTAGTGATTAAGTGTACCGAGGCTAGCGGGAGATCAGGTGTTCTCTATTTCACCAGAGTCAGTGAGCTTGTTTCACAAACTCGGGCAAACATAGATGGTCCGTCTTTCCATTTAAATGTTCTTTTTTTCTCTTTTTCATTGTCTTTTTTTAGTTAGTTCGCGCCGAGATGAGAATGTGCAGCCGGATCTAATGGGTTCCGGTCGGCAGGAAAGTCCAGAAAACCACCTAAGTCAAAGATACCTCCAACTCAAAAGTGTCCTTTGCAAAAATAGATTTAAAATTTGCTAAACCTCATTGCAAAGTTTTTGAGTCGTAATAACAGCTCTTTCAATTTAACCCTCACAAATTTATTACTCATGTCATTGTCACGCTGGGTCAGAAGGAAAAGAAAAAAGCAATGACAACTGGATTGAACTTCATAGTTTTTACACTAAATTATTTCTGGCAGGCTGATTGGCTAATTTTTATGGTCAATACGAGGACAGACACATCCGATCTTTATTTATGCAAGACGCGGTCATTTGCTGAACGAATGCCAAACTTCGATGCATGTTTTTTCTTTAGTTGAATTAGTTTCGTCGGAGATCCACCTTCTGTCTACTAAGAAAAATAGCCAAATTGCTCTCTTATGCAAGACGTAAGGATGCTTTGACAAAGTGTAATAACGTCAATTCTCAAACTCATTAATAATTCATAAAGAAAATTCAAAGGAAATTAATGTTTAATGAGTGCTTGGATATCAGATGAAAAACTGCTCATTTTTGGATCCTTAATTTCTCCTTCAAAAATGATTTTGTTTGAGAAGAAATATTAAACATTCGACACAGTGTTTCATCACCAGATGAAACACCTCGAAGTTCGTCAAAAATACTCCGCTGCGCGTCGTATTTTCAACTCTCTTCTCGGTGTTTCATCTAGTGATGAAACACTACGTCTCATGTTTGATATATTACTTTGATATCAACTGGGAAGACAGACACATAAAAAACTGGTGCCAGTTTGTTAAACTGAGTTTTTATTTTTTCATTAGCCCGCTTTACTTAATTTTGGAACGACGATGTGTTTTAGTTACAGTCTGGTCTAGTTCAAAACTTCCCAGAAATGAGAACCAAAGGTTGGCGAGAAAAAAAAAAAAAAAAAA
>CALNXI010001124.1:10185-28484 GCA_942486025.1 Porites evermanni | reverse complement strand
AAATAGAATTAAAGACAAATTAAAGATGACATGAGTCTTTAATACTACATTAAAGTAGAATTAAAGGCAAAGCAAAGATATACCACCAATCATTTTTGAAAAATTAAAGCTATACTAAAGTTGACACAAAAGATTAATTAAATGTTACTTTAGAACGCTTTAGGAGCAGTTCCTAAAGTTTATGAAATGAACCTTTCAGTTACCTTTCTTCTTAACTTAAAGCGGTTATGAAATGGTTCATAAGTTAGCCTTTAATTTTCACCTTAAAGTCTATGAAAAGTGTATTTCATGTCTTTAGTAAATAAATTAAAGATAGTTTAAATACTTCTTTTGTGTATCCTTAGGTAAGCTTTAAAACAAATTAATTCTATTATTTCTTCCCGTGAATTTGCTGGTGTGATTGAGATGCTTGGTCGTATTGAGTGTATTGATGTGTCTGTAGTGAATCAGGAAATTAAATAGAGCTATCTTCATTTACATGAAATTTTAATATTTTCACATTGTAAGTAACAAAGCTTAGCTGAAAACTTAAGTTTTTATTTGTAACTTTTAGTAATGTTGTAAATATGATTGATTTCGCCCTGCTTTTTGAATGCATTTATTTGCAGAAAAAGGGGATGAAAAGAAACTCGAGGCAACATAATTAGATTACCGTAAAATTCCATGTATAAGCCCCTCCAAATATAAGCCCCCCAAACCGGTAACGCAAAAAAAACCCTCCGTTAAATCACCCCTCCAAATATAAGCCCCCCGGGGGCTTGTACTTGGAAAATTGCCCTCAAATACAGAGTGAAACAAAGAAAAACAGTAAATTTACTTCCATCTATAAGGGAAGCTCAATCAATTTTGAAACAGTTATCTCCCTCCGAATATAGGCTCCTCCAAAAATAAACCCCTCAAAAAGGACCTTTGAAAAATATAAGCCCCGGGGCGTATTTTCGGAATTTTACGGTAATGGGATTGATCCATGATTCCTTTGAGGACAACATTGACTTTTATTTGATTTCTAGGAAATGTTGCTTATTTTTTTCGGTTAATAGTTTTTCATTTGCCTATATATATCCTTTTTTGCAGAACTTTGCTTCCGAACCTAATGTATTTGTCTCTGTTAAGTACACTCGCAGTACAGAGCCAAATGACGCTATGTACTTATGGTTAGAAAACGTCAATTCTGGAGGATTTGAAGTGTGCCTAAGGGAATTCTTGCCCTTTGATGGAAAACACCAAGATGCAGTTGTGGTAAGAGAAGTATTATGCTCGAGTAATTAAACAATAAAATTAAAGATCACGGACGATACAGTAATATCATCTCGGATCACGAACTGGTGCATGACGTATTGCATGAGGTTTGCAAATACGATTTGTGTCTTTTTAATTCACGTGCTGCGTTATTTGGGGTGAAATATTTTTGTTGTCTCTCACGTCGCGACGTCAGTATTTTGTGTCGATGTCATAAGTTACGAATAACGGGCAAGTAAAGGTGGCTCGACTGGATTTTTCAGGGGTAATACAGTCCATGTTTGAGTATTTACTGCCTCGTTGTTATTAGGTAAAGATGCAAATCTGTTTTGATTAGTGTGACGTTGACATCTGAGTTGTTATGATAACGTAATGACGTGTTCAACACTGAGAATCGTTTGCTGGAACTTCTAATAGCTGTCCTAATGTTCGCGAAGTTTGAGCAAACCTACTAGAGCATTATCGAGATATTTTGGTAGGAAGTTTTTTAAAGATAGAAATTCAGTAAAAATTAACTGATCAATCTTGATTTGGTGTTTTAAGGGGCAGCCTGTTCATGATGGCACTGACAATTCTGCCGACTTTCAGAAAATGTCATTCGTAGTCTGCCATGACCATTCCTGTCTAAAAGATGGCAAGTTTAATCTGTTATTTTTACCTTTTTTTTTTGCCCCAGGACTGGTTCGCATTCACTGGCAATGGAAGTCAACTCAACTTTACAATTACGGGAAAAGAGTATTTTGCAAACAGTGGAAATCCATCAGCCCAAAACAACTATGGCTTTTGTCAGGTGAAAACTGCTTTATTTCATCATTTAGCACAGTTATTTGTAAGATTAAAACTTTCAATTAATTTAAATAACAGTAACAGTTTCAATAACAACTGCACAGTTATTTAGTGGACAGCTGATTGCCAAAGTAACGAATTTTAAACAAATACTTTTCAACTCCTTGGCTGTTTCCACCCTACCGTTCGTACTTATTTTGCGTGTTTCTTGAGTTATATTAATAGTGATGAAAGAAAACACAGCGAAACTGTCATAGATTTGCACAAAATTCAGAACAACTGGTATTTCTAAATTTTACCTCATGAGAAGTTAGAAATGATGGTTTTCGAGGAGAGGGGAAAGCAAGAGCACCCAGAGAAAAACCTCTTGGAGCAAAGGAGAGAACCAACAAAATTTCAAGCCACTTATGGCGTCGACGCTGGGTTTGATCCCGGGCTACATTGGTGGGAGGAGAGTGCGGGCGCCTCCCTCGCTCTCCCTTTAGTGACAATTACAAGCTAAATCTTGGCAACTTGTTTCATGTCATTGACAATAATCACTAAACTATCTCTGTAAAAGTTAAAACTTTGTACTATGCCCGCCGACCCAACCTTATAGCGGTCGCTTAAAACAATAATAATATAAGTGCTAGGTGATAAGTGCTGTTGTCCTACTACGCGCCGATTTGAGGTCGTTACACAAATTAACGAATAGTTTATTAGCTCTTTTTTTATGGTTGTCGGTTTTCGTGAGGACGCAAAAAGCTGTACGTACACTTGTGCCACCTGCTTTTTGTATAGAGTTACTCGAGTTTCTTCAGCAAAGAATAGCATGGGTTGTCTTGAAACGTATCTGCTTTATATTCATTGAAAATAGACTTATCTTAGACTGAGAGATTATTCTGAGAAGTGAAAGGTTTATAGAGGATGGCCCAAAATAATGGGAAAAGAGCCACATACTAATTCATCTCCTTAAAACTTTCTTGATTTGTCTTACGTATTTACAGGAAGTACCTTTCAATACGACCTTCTATGAATCGCCAGTTGTGATTCTTTCCGTAAATCATCAATATGATCGTCAGATCAAGGGAAGTCGTCTTCCAGGAAATAATATCATATCGGCATGGGTAGAGGTAGGTTTGCATTGTTGTGACGTGTGGTTGATGATCAGGATTATGGATTTTTTCAGTGCTTTGCTGAATCATTTATGCAAAGAGTGACCACACCTTCAGATCCAAATCACATCTCTCTCGTTTAGTCAGGGGATAGAAGTACTTCGGTCAGTCTTCTAAATTGATTAAAGGACTTTAATTTAATTAAAATTGCTGACAAAGAATAGTTTGAATCTGATCAAAGTTATCGTTGAAATTAGCAGGAATTTATATTAAATCGGAAGGTCACATATCGCAATTGACGTTCGATGAAAATAAGACCATGTTTATTTTTTGAGTGCTATCACTTTTTGTTGTAGGAAGTTGGATTAGAATCTATGAAGATATGCGTTAAGGACCTCAGTGGACTAGGATCGAGTCATGATCCCTTAGCGGTCAGCTACGCTGTTACTGGAGGTTGTTTTTTTTTTTTCATTTTAATAAATTTGTAAATTCGCATAGCAAATGGTATGCAAACATGTTGTAATCATACGCGATTGTTTTTTTTTTTGAATGGTGAGAATAACTCCATAATATAATGATTGGTTTCTTGGTACAGATCTTAATCCTTGCCTCAATGTGCATTGCCCACGGTTTGGAGTCTGCAGGACCTATAGTGCGCACGACGCTCGGTGTGAGTGCGATGACCAATGCCCCTCATATGAAGACCCAGTGTGCACTGCAAACGGAACAACTTACGACAACCGATGCTGGCATAAGTTAAGCTATTGCAGAGGACTTGAAAATAATCTGGTTTATCACCCAGGAAGCTGTGAAGGTAACGATAAATAATTTTAATAATATTATTTGGCTGTATATGCCATTTAAAACAGTCTGATTTTAAGGTACAGTGATCTATAAATTCACTCTCGTCAAGGGACTCCACGTTTTTCTCTTCATTTCCACTGGTGTTCCATGTTCAGGTGTATATCTCTTGCAACATCTCCCTTGTCCTGCCTGTCAAGGAAAGGTTTGAAGGTTTTGTAAAATTTCGTCGGATTTTGACGCAAATCATCCGCTAGTTCACTCCAATATTTTCTAATCGTTATTCGCCTTGGTTCATTCCTCCATTGCCGTTTTAGTTCAAAGTTCTCCAGTGTCCTAATTTGGCTAAATCGTTTCGAAAAACGACACTTTTCACTAGTAGCTTTCGTCCAAGTTGGTGTCATATAAGGCACATCTTTTGCCCTCACTTTCATCCTTGTTACTGGCATGTTTAAATATCGTATTTAGTAGTGAAGTCCAATGGTAATAACTATCATCTACAGACTCGAACATTTCACCCACATGCCATGGCGCTGTTCTCAAGTTGTCTTTTAGATTCTCAACATTTAAGTTCTTAAAGTCCCTAAATGAAACCAATTTCTGCAATTTGCTCTGCTGATGTTTCACCTTCTCAGTCACTAATCCGTATACCACTGCGCGATCGCTTACTTCTGGATTATAAACGCCACACGCCTTATGGTATTGTGGTTTGTTATAGTTAATATGACATCCACCAAAGACTCAGTCGTATCTGTTACCCTGGTTAGCATGGTAACTAATATATAGATTTAGCCAGGGCTAAAAGCGAAGCTCTCGATAATATTTATAGTTTGTTCAAACAAAATATAAAATCATGTAATGCTAAGCAGCGAAGGAAACGACGGAGAACGGTGAAAAACAACAATAGGTCTAATTAGCAAAAAAGCAACTTTGCACGTGCAGCTCACTTTTTTTTGTTCATTTCTTTGCCGTTGTTTTGCACGACTACACCGTGAAACGTCCAAAAACGTTTTTATGGAGAAAATGTCATACGTGTTCTCGTTCACTTTTTTTCACTGCCACTCATTTTCTTCTTGCATTGGTGGCCGCTACCATTTCTCACTTTGTCACAACTGCTACAAAATTTTCATGTTGTTCTTCCAACAAAAAAAATTCTCCTTTGTTTTTTATCTCTCGCTCTAGATCTCTGTCGCCCTTTTTCTCGTTGAGTTTCGCTGTCCTGCCGCTTTCTCTCTTTTTTTCTGTCTTTCTCTTGCTCTATATTCCAAATTTGTGGACATGACAATTAATCTAAGCTTAATACTTTAGAAAACATGGATACAGAAACAATTTCCGCTTTACGGTTTCGTCTTTAAATTTATTGAATTTTTAGCTGCCTCTGCTTTACAAGACGCGGGTGGCTATGCGATTTCCCGCCAAAAAAACCTCGATTTGCATTTGGGTCGCCATACCTGTTGATTGAGGTTTTTTACATTGGTATGCCTGTGGTGCGGACGGACGGTTGGGCGTACGGTCACGTGATTACGAAATTTTCTCAGATGGGTAGATTAGCACATTTTCTTACTCATGGTGCCCCTCTGCGCGCTCTTCTCGCGCGAGAACCCCGCTATAAGTATTCCAGTCCTTGTACTTCTTGTAGACCTCGAAGTATTTTGCCCTCTCTTTGATCTAATCTCAGTCCCCTGTGATTATTAATAATTCCTTCTGAAGCGATGCCCAAGTAAAGACATCGTTTAGCTCCTCTTCCAGTCTAATGTAGTCGTTAGCACAGGACGCCTTAGGGGGCCTGTAAACTCCAATCATGCATTGCTTCATGCCTGCCAAGAGTGATTTCGATGGCTAGAACTTCGATGGTACTAAAAGACCATGGCAAACTGAGCCTTTTCGATGCCAATTTAGAGGACACGTATGCCAAACCACCGCCTGCACCCTTCTTCCTATCAAACCTGTAAATTTTGTACCTCGCTGTTGCAAATTGACAATTAGGATACGGTCCGTCGATTTTTGTTTCCGTCAGAAATACTACTTGAACTTTAAATTCGTCTATGAGAAAACAACTTCCTCTATCTTATTCTGCAGACTATTGACGTTCAAATGAAAGATGAATATATTTCTTGCATCTTTAGCTCTCTCCTCTTTGACCCTCACCACAGATTCGTCCATATAATCATCTTTATATTGAAGGAGATTTAACTAGCTCCGCAGTGGTCTCCTCGAAGAACGAATCCGTGAAGTTGAAGCATCGCCAACTTTGGTTCGAGGAGCTTAGCTCCATGTAGAATCTGTTATCAATGTTGATACACCTAATATGGTTCCATTAACTGCAGCCTTCACAAAAGATTCATTTCTGATTTGTCACATATTCCACACGGATATAGCCTGCATAACAGGCGCTAACATGGATATTTCCACGTAGGCTTCTTCCTTCTAACACGAGAATTTATATCGCTTGTCGCTGCATTTTTGTAACCAGGACTTGGATGAACGTCTCCACACAATGATAAATAATTCAGTTGGAATGAGGCAGATGAGTTGCGGTAGTAAATGATTTTTCAAGAAGCGACGTGTTTCTTCCACTTGGGAGTAAAACCAATATGGCCGCTCGAAGCACATGGCATGAAGACAGAATAGCCCAAAGTTAGGGCTACTGTAGGGCATTAACTTCCCCGCCAGAGGTGCCTCTAAGTTTTGTTGAACATTTCGTACCGTTTGGAGACGTGCTGGCGCCATAAAACATTAAAAACACAAACATTTTGAGAGAGCACCATGATGACGGCTGTACTCGTGTGCAAGGCCAAATGTTTATCTTGGGCTCTGAAACCAGCAGGCAAAAAATAAGAAGCTACTATACATTATGTTGTGGAAAGGTATCCGGCATTGGAGGTTGTAGCCTAGTTTTAGTTCTAATTTTGTTGGGCTAGAGTTCTCACACGCTTTTTTTTATCACCAATCATAACCACGGAGACAATGCTGAAAAATTGCTCTAAGGCAAGCTAGTAAAGCTGCCTTAATGATAATGCTTATTTATTAAAGTGACGCTTCCTCATAATGTTCTTAATTTATTATAAAACAGGTTTTCCAATTGTACGGGGCCGTATAGATTTGCTCCACGTTCCAAAATGGTCAGATTCAAACTGTCAGACAGTCGCATTTCCTCCATACCGGTTTTATCCGGATAAACAAGTTCATGTTCAAATAACCGTCAACCACATGAAGCTGAATGACTCTGTGACAGTCCACGACGCTGTTACTTCATGGACAGAGAGTATCAACACAAAAAACTTCACCGTCTGTGTCATGCAAACCGGGAGGAAAGAAGAAGGTGCAAATCCATTTGCCACCATTGATTGGGTGGCTTATCAAGGAGCACCAGTCGAAGGATTGACCGGAACGGCTGAGTTGCAGAAATGGTGGTCTGGTACCAACTGCGCAGATGTAACCTTTCCTTCGGTAAGACGGGAATATTTTTGTACGTACAGATTTAACTCATTGTTGCAATGAGAGTATCCTAGGACACATAACTTAGACTTCATTCGCCACGACAGCTTTATCAACGTCTTCCAAACGAAGTTAGTCAAAACGAACAAAAATAGCTCAATAAATCTAGTTGGATTTTTAAATTCAAAATGAACCTAGCAAAATTTGCCGCCATAGGGGTGGAAAAGGGCCAAAGAGTAGGTTTTTCCGATCCCGTAAGCCCGAAAATCACACAAAGGAAGAAAAAGGAAGGAAACATAGAAAGATTCCATATAAAATAAGGATAGGCTGATTTGCCTAGTAGCAGTGAATTGCACGTGCAGCAACATTTCAAGGATGCAATAAAAAGCCATTTTGATTGCTATTGCTTCTTTGTTATATTTTTCTTTTTTTCAGGGAAAGTTTCCTGAGGCGCCAATAGTCCTTGTGACGTCAGAGCACCTGAGGACTGGTAAAGAGTATGATGCTGCTCTCATTTGGATTGAAGACTTAACAAAGGACACAGTTAAAATCTGCCTTCGTGAAATGCAAAACTTTGACGGTAGACACCAAGATATCACTGTGGTACGTTATAAGTTTTTAAAGAAACTAGAACACCATTGTTTACACAATTTGTGTGGAATGCTGGTTTGTAAATTATAATAGCGATCGGTATACTAAAATTTAATGATATCCATTTGCTTCAACTGGGCCAATTTATGTATTCTTGCAAAAATTCATTTTTACCTCCAAGGTTTAATAACAATTTTTCGCAAAACAATCAATTCCACTCTTACAATACAAGAAATTCCCAGGCCTACCGTCTACCGTATTGTCGTACAAACACTTATTCACTTGACAACGAGGTCATCAACTCTCAATCCCTTTCCTCTTTTAAGAAAAAACTGACGATTGAATTATTAAGCAAATAAGAAAACAGTTCATAAATCTTTCCACCTTGGACTTTTCGCCATCTTTTCTTCAATTGATGTTAAACAGCTCTAACCCGTAGTTCGAGGAGGCCTAACCTCTCATAAGCTCCTATAGTTAACGTTTCTGTTAGGTCTCCTCGCCACTTCATTTTTTCTTCTTTTGTCATATTTATTGTAATTATTGTGTGGCAAATAAATAAAATAAATATATAAATTAAAAGCGTTCGTAACTTGAATTATCAGCGAGTGATCGTTTAGTCTAAAGAGGAAGAACATGGAAAGTAACAAAAATGGAAAAAAATAGAAATTAATTGCTTTCCCTCGTCCTCATGCTTCCTTTCACGCTCTTACACGATACTCTTGGCGTTTTGGGAAATTGTGACGTCTTGCGTTCCCTCCTTGGTCACCACTCCATAGAGCTCAAAATGCTAAGATTTAAACGGGCCTTAAGAATGCTGGGTTTCATAAATTTTTGGTAAGGATGATACGATATTTACAAAGTAGGGATGGCATGGGCTCCTGATCACCTTTTTTGTTCTCTTTTCACAGAACTGGTTTGCCTTCTCGAAACTGCACAAGCCTCTTTTCACGGAACATGGCGTCATAAGTTTTCCAAATACGAACCCACCTTTGGATAAAATGAACAATGCTTATTGCGAGGTGAGAATAGGATTACTCAATCACACTTTTTCATCTCATTCATCATCTCAAGTAGAATGCTGTTCACAGCATTCCAAAAAAACATCGTTTACTAATATATTACTGAATATTTTCAAAACAGTTGTAGTCATATGCAGTAAAGCTCGCGGAAAATCTCTTATAAAGCGACGAGAAAAATCAAGATGCTGGCACAGAAAACAATGTTTCAAATATACATAAAAAAGTTGGTTGTTCGTCCTGATAAAATGATTAATTTCAAATAATGTCCAATGTTGACTTAAACAAAAACTTCTGAAACAAACAAAAAAAAACAAAAAGCAAAAAACGAAAAAACATCAACAACAACAAAAACAGGAGGTAATTCAAGCTTATAATGATCAGGAAATAGTGTCTTAAGCGTTGTATTTTTCTCTTATATGGCAGTTCGTTTCATTCACGAGAGTTTATAACGTTAACCATTGACGGCCCTGCCGGCCAAACTGACCGTACAAGACTACACTGCAACTTGCAACTTTCTCAATCGCGCGAGCATTGCCTTATTAACTGTCAGCTATGAGCATTGGTTAGAATGCCCTTCAAATAGGGATATCCTGAATAAACGCAAAAATGCGCTTTTTGCAAAATATCACCTTCTGAATTTGGACAAGAGCAAATTAATGACCGTTTTTAACGTCGTAGAAAAACGACACAAATCCTGTGTTTTGCCTTCAGGATTTTGTTTTGAGAAATCATCGTTGCAAAAACAAAAGTCACCATTCACGGTAAAATTCAGTCCTTGTTCTAGCTTAGAAGTGACTTTTTTTGTTCTTCTTTGTTTCGTGGAAATATAGCCTTTTGTTCTAGTGCAGCCTGGCCTTGGCTCGATTTTCAACATCATGACTGAACTGCATGCTAGGAAATAGCCAGAATTTTTTTTATATATATTTGTATAAGATTTACTGCTACTCTGACCTACCACGGAAATTTCGCGCTTTTTGTCATTTTCAGTGGTCGTAAATTCTAAAATATGCCGTGGTGGGTCAAGAAATTCATCAGTAGTCGAGTCCCAAAGCTACTTCGTTTCGGAGCGGCCGTTATTTTTCCATGCCAGTTACACGAGCAACAAGCAAAATTCGCAAACGATGTTCATCACCTTACTCGCTTCTTTGACAAAGTGGACTCTTGGCTACCCTCAAGCTTATTAATGCTCATCAGGCAGGCACTAAAGATGAAATATGGCTTTGAAAGTACCAAAAATCGCTTAGAATTCAAACTTCAGCCGTTATTATAGTTCAACGAAGCAAAATGACCATGTCAGAATGACGTTTCCAGAAAACTCAAGCCTTCAGTTTTTTAGAACAGCACCAATTTCCATGGTAACCCCAATTATGGATTCAGGAAATCCTATGGATTGTTTATATGCAGAAAATCACTCTAAACCCTGAAAGTCTCGGACGTCTATGGGTTAAATTCAGGAGGCGTGATGGTCAAAGAAATGTAAAAAATCGCAACTAACGCGAAAAATCGTTAGACTTGCGATTTTTCGCAACACACGAAAAATCGCAATTTTTGCTGCTGCGTGCAAACCTGGACATAAGTGTTCAACAGAGGCACCCCCCTAACGACTTTTTTCTTTAAATTATATGTTCGGAGAAGCAAATATATTGCCTAGAGTTTTCTTTTGCTTGAGGACGACTAGAAATTTCTAGATGACCGTTCCATTCAGGTACAATTTTTGAAGCTTATCTAATAAATGTCCTACGATTACTGAAGTTTGCCTTATCACATTTTACTCCTCTTGTTGGGCTAATTTTCGAAGAAAAAGGAAACCTAAAAGTTTTCGGATTCAAAAATGCGACGGAGAGAGTATTAAGAAAAACTCTCACTTTCGTAAAACATTTTAAAATCGCATCCAAAATTTTCTGAAAAGTAATACTGATTTAGCCCTTTTAATTCGAAAAGACTCAAATTCCCCTAGGATGATCGAACAGATGCAAATTTTATAGAGCCGCTTAAAACTCATTTCTAAAGATCTAAAAGTACCCTGGATAGCCTAAAAAGAATTGTGAATGTATTTAGGAGGAAATCGTCGTTGGGTACCTCTGTCTAAACTCCTTTTCATTCACTCAGTTTGAGGTCCTGAAAAGCGTTAACTATTCACACAGACCATTACCATCGTCAAGTGACGTCAACGAATCTTTTTGCAGTCTTTTGACTTCTTCGATATCAAAAGCAATAATTCTAGACAAAGATTTTTAAAAGAATCTGTATCTTGCCCTCTGTAAACCCAGTTATTGTGCTATGTTTGCAGAACATGAATACCTCTGGATTCAGAGCCTGTGTCAAGGAATTATACGGGACCAGATATGACCCCTTATCCGTCAGTTATGCTGTGCTCACAGGTCTGTTAATTACTACTGTCTTCATTTATTGAGTATGTCTACCGTATGTTTTGACAAACGTAGAGGGAAAATCACATTTCTTACCAGATTAACCTGAAAACAATTCGTCTTTTGATTCACCTGTGTTTTTTTTTTCTGAAGGACAACACTTTGCTCAAATTTAAAGCATCATGCATCGAACAAACGTTAGAAGTTTCTGTTGCTTGCGAACTCACTTTCACGTCGTGATCTTTCTTCCATCTGGGTGGCACCACTCCAAATGCCCCGGAAACGTTTTTATTTGCGATTATTTTCGTATCAACCTTGCAAGAGTACTGCGACTGAGGCGCCGTTAAGGTTAATATATATCTAGGTATTTTTTTATTTATTTGTATTTTACTAACAATTCATCTTATTAATTGCCACAGATAAGTGATTAAAAGAACAAAAAAAAAAAAAAATAAAAAATTAAAAAAAAAAAAAGGTAAAAAAAAAGAGAAAAAAAAGCCTAAAAGAAAAATTAATTGGCCTAAATTTAAACAAAACACCACAAATAAAAAAATTTAAGAAAAAATAAAAAAAAAATAAAAAAAAGGAATTAAATTATTTATAAAAATAAAATAAACAATATAAAAAGAAATCGGCTTTTGCTATTTCACAAGTAAGACTTGTCAAAATTGGACCATAGCACTGGATAAATGCCGACAAGAAAACTCGGTTCTTGTTGACGTCCAAAACAATGAAGAAAATGTATTTTTACAGCATCTACACAATGGAGCAAAATCCTGGTTAGGATTGAATGATATTTTTACGGAGGGTTCCTTTACTTGGGCAGATCGTGGTACCGGGAACTTTACAGCTTGGGCCAAAAACCAGCCAAACAATTTTCGGGATGAGGACTGTGTGCATACACTTGGTGTTGAATACAAATACGAATGGAATGACGTGAAATGCAGCGAATGTCATCAGTATACTTGTAAGAAAGGTATGCTTTTTAATGTATGTTTAGTTGTAAGGTTTTGGTTTAACAAATAAGACATAATATATAGATCACAGTAATAGTCTTGGAAAAGAATTATTGGATCAATTGATACTTCTTCAAAACCCACCCCTCCCCTCCTTCCCACCACATTACACCATGAAATTTAATCTTTTATAAAAGCTAGTTGTTATTCATGAACTCTTTGACTGCGTCCAGTTCACAGTTTATTTATTTATTTTTTTAAAAAAGGGTTTCCACCCGAATGGTAAATTAGGGCCATTTTTTTGTTAAGTATAAGTTTTCTTTGAAAAATCGGACCGAGAAACTGCTACGTGTAAACTACCCTTTTGATTAGGTATACTTTTTGTTTCTTCCGGCGAGACTAGGTTTTTCCTGGAATGTGACCAAAAGGGTGACCAAGCAAAAAGTAAAGCCTTAGGAATTTATTTCTGAAAATTTTGTTGTAAGCCGAGCTCAAGAAACTTCACACCAGATCTTTACTCTAGCAACTCCTTTGGTTGTTCATAAAATAGTTAATTTTTCGTCGAAAAGAACAGCAACACATATATGTCTGAGACTTCCTTCTCTACCTGCTGAGGTTTTTAGCCCTACCCTCAGAGTCTGTATGGACAGACACAGGGCGTACGCCGACGTCATAACCAAATTTTCTGGCATGGATAGGTTTCCATTTTCTATAGGTATGGGCCTCCGCTGCGAAAAGCGCGCGCGGACGCTCCGTTGAAACAAACAAAAACAATACAGATGACAACCTCTGAACAAATAATATGAATATCTTGTGATACTGCGCAAGACAAACATAGGTTGAATCAGGTGAGCAAATAGATGAAAGTGGTAACAAAAAAAGGAAACGCAATGATTGATCGCCCCATGTGAGGGATTCCGGATTCCGAATCCTGGAAGTTTTATCTTGTGGAACTCTGAATCCAGTAAACGTTTGCAGTAGAATCCGAAAGCCTGGGCTTTGGAATCCGTAATATGGCATAGGGAATCCGAAATCCACGGAGTAAAATCCCGAATCCAAGCTTGTTTTAGATTCCCTTATATGAGGCGAGAGTAAACTGATGGATAAATGATTAAAAGACTTTAAGCTTTTGAATAACTCTTCATTTAAGATTTTAATCCTCTTCCTCTTAAAGGAGGGTCTCACTGGAGGGTGGTAGCTTTGACGGTTGACGGTTAAATTTTAGAGCTTTTGACGGTTGCCCTTTATTTAGTGGAAATTTAGTCCAAGAGTTTTAGCAAATATTAACTTCTGTATAAATTTATATTTAAAACTGTTATCATGTTTTGGAGGCCTTCTTGGCCTATCACTTATAAAATTTCGAAATAATTTCAGATATAAGCAAGTTCTAAGGTCTTGTAATGTCTAGGAGGAGTGTTTTTCAGAACATGGGAACTCGGGTTTTCCATTTTGGAGCTGGATGCTTCAGGAGCCAGAAGTCCGTGACCATCAGAAGAAATACTAAGAAAAAGCAAGATAAGAATGCCTTGTGACGAAAAATATCAATCTGCATTTTTGATGGTTGACGGTTACAGTTTAGGCCGTTTGACGGCTGACGCTTAACCCCATTGATACCCTCTTAGGGGCTGTTTACATGACGCCGGGGCGACTTTCGCGCCGGCGCAAGTTCACTCCGGTTCCCTCTCATGACTCTATTTAACAAATAGATTCCATGTTGCCGTGCGTCAGTTCAGTAATAGATCACAGATGACGTCAAAATGTCGTAAAAACAAATAAGTGGCACACGAGCCGCAGGCGAGTGTGTCACTGTTGTTTTTACCACATTTTGACTTCCTCTGTGATCTATTACTGAACAGACCCACGGCAACATGGAATCTATTTGTTTTATACAATGATCAGAAAAGAAAAAGACCGATACACATACCTGCCTCGAACCGCTTGACCTTTTGAGGATTTGTGCTAGTTTAGGCATTTTTTAAGTCCCAAACCCAACTTTTCATCTTAGCTTCTTCTTTATCTTACTTGTGTACAGTTTCTTCGAAAAGTTTTTCACCGTCTTTTCTTGCTCAAAGAAGAATAATAGCGAAAACATTTTGCAAAACAGCGAGTCTCTCGTAGCGAAGACACACGATGGCAACTGTTGTGAAGATTTCTTGTAGTTTAGGCATTGTCAAGTAGTCAATAGCTTTTTTGGTCTCCGTTTCTCCATTTTTCTTCTTTGTAAATAGCTCCTGCTAAACTTTTTCCGAAGCTTTCACTTGCCTCAATCCGAAATAATCTCACAAACATTTTCAAAACCGCGTGCCATGTTGAACAAAACAAAGAAAACAAGTTTCCCGTGACGTTATCCAAGTATCTGTACTCTAATAGATCATGGGCAACGACCAATCACAGCGCGCGTAGCATTCACATCATTGTATAAATTTGTTTACATGATACCACCACAAAATGTCACGCCGGCGCGAGTCACCCCGGCGTGAGTTCACCCCTGTTGTTGTACCTGGGCGGGAATTTCACTTCAGTTCGAAATCTCGCAACAGTATCTTGTAAACATGAATCGACCACCCGTTTCGGTTTGGAATCGGTCTGCCGGTTGACTGGAACGGGTAGGGCATTCGTAATGTTTGCGATTTTGAATCATACGTTTATTTTATCAGTATGTAGTGTACCTTTAAATAACGAGATATGAAATGACCCTGTCATCATGTAAACGCGATACGAAATCAAAAAGTCATCCCGGTATGCAAACGCGCGCTGGTGCGAGTTTTCTCATGTAAACACCCCCTTAAAGAGAAACTGGCTGCAGAAATTAATTTATATATGTTTTCGTGTTATATAGATCTGAATGAGTGCAGCAGGGACAAGTATTATTGCCATCGTTTTGCCACCTGTTCAAATAACCGCGGTTCCTTCACTTGCACTTGTGACCTTCAACAAGGTTTTATCGGAGATGGCTTTGAGTGCAACTTAAATTATGCAGGTTGGTGTTCTTATGTAGGCTTGGTTTAGCCGTATGGACGGACTCAGTCTCCGTCTTCCCAACAACGGCTGGCTAATTGGTCCTAATGGTCCACACCAGTAGTACATGATTCACATTCGCTCTTTATGCAAGTTAGACTCTGACTCACATTTTTAATTTTTAGGCACGATTCGCAAAAAAAATGTAACTTGTTAAAGATATAGAATCTGCATTTTAATGTTAAAATGTAGAGAAAGTAAATTTAACTTAACACGGATCATTCTAGAGATTTTGTCTCGTGAAAACAAACAAGAAAAATATGATATTTGTATGTATTTGTGGAATGGACCTGAAATCTTGCAAGGAAGCTTAATGAGTATATTCATTTTCTAACTTAAAGGTCATAATTAAAATAAAAATAGGCAACACCATGTGTCAGATATCAAGTGAATAGCAGTTTCATCTGATATTCAAAAACTGAGAAATGGGTAGGAACACTTTATGACATGTATATATTTGTAGAATTTCGAACTTAATGTAAAAATTATCTAAATTTTATTTTGCAAGTCTTGCATTTCCAGATAGTTTTCTTACGTCTCAATAGGACATAAGTCAAGTGTCCTTGTAACTCCAACATCACTACTGCCCTTGTCCTTTTTCTTTTCTTTTTTCTTTTTTTTTTTTTATCTCGTAGGAGGATTGACAGACTCCGCTATTGTTGGAAATGATGTTAACTACTTAACTCATTTAAGCACGTGGCTCAAACCAGTTGCTCAGAGCAAATCTTCACGATGGAAGCGTTGTTGGCGAGCGTCCGTGGACGGCTGGGCTGCCAGTACTTTTCATAGCCGTTGTGACAACAAAGGACCAACTGTAACAATCATAAGAGTCGGCGGGAAATACATATTTGGAGGTTACACCAGCCTCTCATGGGGTAAGTGGTTTGGTTTTTCTAAAACTGGACGTATTGACATGTAAAATTGTCTAAGGAAGTATTTGAAGTAGAAAATGTTATTACCACGAAGAGCACTAAAAACGTGCATTCACGCTGTTTCAAGCTTTATCGCCCTTATTCCATTTCGGTCAATTCGCCAAATGCAGGTGAATTATTGGGTTTAAATTCGAAAACTTTCTACCAAGTATTAGAAAAAGAAAATCGTTGTTTTGTGTTCACGTACCCCATAAAACTAAAATTAGGACGTTTTTCATCGTATTCGTGCTGCGAATTCGCCGACAATTAAATTATGTGCTGACGCATTTTCTTTTCAGAGTTGTTCCTCTCTAAAGTATTTTTCAGGCAAAGTATTCCGCACTATTGTCTCAAGTGCCGTTGGAATTAAAAAATCAGTAAAAATGACTAGAACGCGAGTGTGAATTGATCAAGGCTTAGCTTCCCTTTCCTGCTCTTAAAACTAACTTGAAAACTGTATGTAAATAGTGCAGGTTAGATGGGGAAAATTATCACTTTTAATCAAGTCTTTTCTTGTTATAGTTCACCAGAAAAATAAACAGAGAGAGTACTTTGATCAAAGCTACGTATACTGATATCAACCTGAATAATAGCATGGAATCTTGCGTTTTCTGTTTTTATCTTACCTATTATATGACGTTTTTTCGTTAGTTCAATAAGCACACCAGTAGTTCAATGACCACACATTAGTTCATTGAGCGTAAACTACATGTAGCTGCGGGAAAAATTACCACAAATACGTTAGAGTTTTTTAATATGAATGTGTAGCATTATTAAATTCAGTGATAAATACTCATTTAGCAACGATACAAGAACTAAATTGAGAAATAGCTATGGTACACTCATGTTATTATATAAGTTCTAGTCACTTAATATAAACAGGAACATAGACTGATGGTAAGTTAAAAATTATAGTCTGCTTAGAAGGTCTGGCATTAGGAAATCTTAACAGGAAGGATATTTAAAATTAAGCTAAAGATAGAAGACCTTTCTGCCAAAGAAATTGCAGAAATTTGTTCTGACACTTTCTTTGATGGGAGAATAGTATCAAAAGATCATTTTCTCATCTCTACCTCTCTTACAAAATTCATTAATAACGCACCAGTTTTCTGCAATGATTGGCCTACCATCAATAACACAAAAAGTTAAACTTCTAATGGACGATAATTCTCTCAACTTGCTTTCCCTCGACCATTTTCAGAATAGATATGATATTCGAGTAAGACCCTTGATGTTTTTCGGAATAGTCTCAGCCGTGAAATCTTTGCAAAGACAAATCCTTGGAACACACTAGCAGTATGAATTCAAAGTTCTTTCAACACATTTTTCAAAAGCCAAAAATCATCTAGAATTGTTTACAAACGACAAATGGCATAAGGACTTCTGCTCTTCAACCGATAAAAATGTTAACTCGAGAAACGTTTTACAAGCAGCAAACATTTGCACAACGATCTGAAAACTAATTAATTTTAAACTCAGATTTTTACTTAGACGTTTACCAACTAACAGCTATCTGCAAAAATATGAGATACAGAGGACGGAAGGCGTACTTTTTGCTGCGACGAGAAAGAGGATTTGACGCATCTATTTTGGAAATGCCAAAAAACCCAAAATTTTTGGGATAACTTCTCGTTATGGCTTCAGTCGTGCCAGATCCTCTAACCAGGCAATTACTTAGACATGACCACCGTTTTGGTCCTTACTCCAGACAGCTTTTCCTTTAAGCTCCATATAATTTTCTGTTGCCTTATAGCTAAAACCTTTATCTGGATATGCAGATTGAAGGAATGTTATCCAAATGACAACAAGTTCCTACTTTATCTGAGACATATACCAATTAGAAAATAAGACACCAAGCAATATATATGTATATATATCCGTCTGGATTTGCAAAAACACGGCTACAGAAATCTCTCTTATATACCCTCTGACTGAGTCTTGTAGTGAAGCATTTTTTTTACAGCTACTTTGTATTTATTTAATCGGTACCGGAAAGGCCACAGTAGATAGACTTTGATGATTTTCTCACTGGCTATTAACCTATTGCCCCGCTCCCCCCCCCCCCCCCCCCCCCCCC
>CALNXI010001123.1:134520-147810 GCA_942486025.1 Porites evermanni | reverse complement strand
CCCCCCCCCCCCGGCTTTTAACTTTAATATTCGCTTACTTGGACATATGTACTCAAAGGCAGGGAGGCCAAAATCGGCTAGCGTTTCTACAAGTATGACCGGCATTTTAGCATTTAGGCACTGCCCTGTTTCGGTTCTTGATATCCATAGGTCACGGTGCAATTTAAGTGTAACTAGACAAAATAGGTTATTTTTCTTTCACTGGGCAAATAGTCTGCTATAGAAGAAAAAGAAAAAATATATACATTTGGTGCTTTTAACCGTCGTCTGATGGATTTCAGGAACAGGATTTTACCTTTTTAACGGAGCACTCATCAAATCGAGATGGGTTCTGACAGTGGCCAATGTCCTTCAAGTAAAAAAAGGCGCGAAACCAATGAAACCAAGCAGACTTCGACTGGTGTTAGGTAAGTTAGAATGTTCGCCAGTTTAACCTGGTTACTCTTAGAGCATCTGCCTTCAGTCTTAACGTAAGAAGAAACTACCTTCATATATCCAAATTTTTATTCTCATGTTGACATCTCAATAAGCTTGGTAACACGTTTCCATGACCCGAGTCTCCACAACGGCTACCTTGGAGACAGGAGAAAGTGGCCGTTGTGAAAAGGTGGCCGCTATGAGTAGGTAGGGGTGTAATACGGCAAACTGTTTTTAGTTCATGCTTACTGTATCCCATAAGGATAATCCATTCATAATATATATATAGATCATCAACGCGCGATATGGATAAAACTTCCTGACCATTCCTGGCTAATTTCGTCAGTTGTTGAAAAAACCTGGCCTTAGTCGAGAGGTTATTTTGGCTAGAGACGCGCTGTAGTGGCCCTTGTACAGAGGTTTAAATATGAGTGAATGCACGGACTGTCCGCCGGACCAAAAAAAAGGGTGCATGGCCGTTGTAGAGAGGTGGCCGTTAGTGGAGGTTCGACTGTCATAATTATTTATTAAAAACTGAATCATTGGATAATGCAATTCTAGAGCTCTGATTGGCTTAGCCATCATTATGAGCCATTATACCATGCTCTCCACATGTGGTAACTGTACGCGTCTGTTCTGAATTAAAAACAAGCTGAAAATAGTTTTTTTTTTTTAATTTTTTTTTTTTTTACAAATAAAGTCGGGAAGAATTATCTTTTTTGGGGGCGTTTTTAATAAAACAATCATTCTACTCGCGCGTGTTGGATATGAGATTATTACAGCCTACTCGGCGTATGTGCCTCGTTGGCTATCTATCACCTCATATCCAACTTGCACTCGTGGAATAATTGTTAACTATCACTAGGTCTGTTCCACCGTTTAAGATTGGTTTAACAACTTCTGCTTCTATCCAGAAATAATTTGCCTTTGCATTAATACTTCCCCAAATTAATGATTGGTCTTGTTAGGCCTAAGGATAGAAGAGTAGAAATTTCGTCGTAAGATCCTCCTCTTTTTATCTTCTATTAACAATGCTCATTATCATCAATGACGACTGACGTTTTCCTCGTTAATAGGTGGATTCTGGATTTTAAGAGAGATGTATTATCTTTTATAAAATAACTATAAGATAGTACGCGCGTTCTGATTGTTTAAAAAGCTATGGTTTATTGTGCCGGTAAACTCGTAAAAAATTCAAGTTATTTTATAAAAGCAATGGACCACACATTCTATGGGTTTACCGGCGTAACAATCCACTTGGGGTGTTGGGAGAACACTCGAATAGCTTATGTAAAGCTTTCTATTACAAGCTTTTCTCGTGGGTTATCACGGTGGTAAACCCATAAAAAGTGTGGTCTTTTGCTGAAATACTATCTGAAGAATGGTCCATTGTTTAAGGACGGTTCGAACAAGAAAATTGGGTTTTATTAGGCCGTGTGATCCAGCACTTTTAACATTGTGTTCTTCGTTACAAGTGCGTAGCATTGGACGCTGAAATAAGTAGTAGATGGATTCTTGATTTCAAGAGAGCTGTATTACCTTATAACATCTGAACAACGGTTAAAAGGGTGGTTCTAAGAATGTAAGTTAGTGTAAGTAGGCCGTGTATCCAGGACTTTGAAATTGTCCATGTTTATTAGTATTACTATTATTCATTGTAGTTGTGTCAATGGATACTCACAAATTGCTCATTGACTGCAATAGTCTGCTCCACAGACCAAACTAAGCTCTGGTTAAATTAACGTCTACGACTACCCACTGACTGGCATGCAAGCAGCTTCCAGTACGTCTAGGCGGGAGCACCTTCATATAAGCCATTAGCTATTAAGTTAACTATTAGAGTTTTGAGACGTAGATGTATCGACATCTATTATAGTTAACATGTGTTTTTAAATCTTCTAGGTGAATTTAACCGTGGGAAACTAGATGGGACCGAGACTTTTATCCGCGTGAAACGAATAGTTATACACCCGAGATATAACGGAAACGGGCTTGCCAATAACATTGCCCTTCTTGAGCTAGAGAAACCAGCCAAACTAAATAACCATATACGGATGGTAAGTTCTTTGTTTTGCCCACTATTTTGTGATTCCTATCGAATTCCAGCACATGACAATCGAATAATGTATAGATTTAGCCACGGCTAAAAGCGTAGCTCCAGTTATTAAAAATTGATTATTGAAATCAAACATTACACTTGTAATTCACAAATCGGTTAACTGGGGAGATCCATACGACGTTTAAGGGTGGAAAACAGTGCAAGAACGAAACATCGAAAATCTTAAGTGGAGTTAACAGTCTTATTCGTCCCAAGCAAAATGTCCTTTTTGCCCACCTACACCACCTTTATTTTATAAGTGTAATTGGACAGTCCCGAAATATAATTTTATGCCATAAAGCTCGCAAAAACACGATAGTCCTCGTTTGCAGCCAATTTACACGTTATAACTTATCGGTTTTATCTCTCTGTTTAAAGGAAAGGCCAAAATGAAATTAAAATAAGGCCAGATTTTTTTGTGTGTGTAGCTCGCTACTAGTCTGGAAGCGCGTAAACCAGCCTTTCTACATTATCTCTGAGGTAAACAGAACTACCAGGCGTTGTTCGTTTATTGTTCAGACCTCGCCCTATTTTACATATAATTCTGCAGCTTTTTACAGAATTATCTTACAAGACAAATTGCACTAATGTAATATTCGTGACGATCGAAGCACGCGCTCCCTTTGCACAACAAATCATAAAAATAAAAGCAACACAAAACTTTTTTTATATCTTTAGAGAATTCACCATTAGACGGGACTGTTCATTCAGGTCAAACTGTCATTATGTAGTATATACAGGGTAATAATGGGCTTTGAGCAAAACCTCTCGAAATAAATCGTATTTTAATTCAATTTCCAAAATCACCCCTCCGACCACTCCACATCTGAATGTTGCAAAGCGCCAACTGTCGAAAACTTGAATAAACACTATTAATGAGGAAGAGGTCTCAGAATTATTTTCGTTTGCATTTTACTTCTAAAACACCATATTCATTTGATAAACAAACGCAGCATTTTACGTACTCCTGCGTGCGATGTTCACGAACGACTGAAAACAACAACTGGCAAAGCGATACGAAAGAGATCTCGACAAACAATCGAGAAATATAATTCAATGAAACATTTAAAAGGACGATAATTTTATTCACGATGACATGTATTGAGAGTGAAATGTCGCTGAAAATCCTGAATCACGAATAAAATCTAGTAGATTTAAGCCTTAAGTTTTAAGCCGTTTAAAGCCGTGTTTGCTATTTTTCAAGATGAACTCCAGGCAAGAATATCACTCAAAGTTTTCTTTTCAAAAAAAAATAGGATGACTAAACTATTCTTCAGAACGTTTTCTTTCTAGTCGCGGTCAGAGAATGTCTAAAGACTTTTTAAAGTTCTGTACTAGGTCAGATCATTGTTTCAAATCTTACAAATATACCTAAAATGACGGCATAAACAATGCTCATGAAACAAAACAAACAAACAAAGAAACAAACATCAAATGCAATATAAGTACTCAAGCTTACCAGTCGAGATGAAGCTCGGAAAGCCATCTAGTAAGGCCTGAATCGCTTAAGACTTTTCAACTTTCTTGTGCATCCATCAAGACGAAGTTAGCTTACTAAGAGCAGCTTATTTTTTTGACAAACACTGACAGTTCGAGTTTAAAAGAGGTATATATTTCTCCTCTATGTAACTGACAGTTTTCAAGGATGACGTTTTCGTTTTGTTTTTGTTTTGTTTTTGTTTTTTTTTTATGTCCTTGTAGAATTAAATCTTTAACTGATCGAAGCTTGACGTAAACCATTAATACCCTTTCAGGCTTGGTCCATGCCAGGGAACGTTTAAGAAATTTATTACAACTGTCGATGGCGCGGCTACCGACTGAACAGTATGACCGTACGATTCTCTCCCTGCTCGTAAGGTGTCTTTTTATCGGTCGATCGGGGAAAACATCAACGCAACATTGTTCATCATTATTTTCATTGTTTTAGGTTAGGGTAGCAAACCATTTGGGTGTTAGGGCTAGAAGAGCTGCAACATGGCCTCTCTCCCCGGAATGAAGAAAAACAATATGACCGCTAAATACATCATTTTACTTTTTAAAGTTCTCCTTTATTAACAAACGTTGAACATTTATTTCGGCAAACAAACAGTTAAGTTGAAAAAGGTATCCTTTTCGATTTTAATTTGCAATATCGGTCAATTTACGCAACTTTCAAACTTCTGGCTCAGTTTTTGTTTGGTTTTTCTTTGAAAATTGAATAATAATCACTCAGAGACAATACAATGTAAAGAATTGTTGAGAAAAAACAGCAAAAACCTGCCAATTTATGAAAAAAGGTACTTTAAAAACGAACTAAAACAATAAAAAAGCTTTGATCACGTGACCGAGGACGTCATAAGTCTCCTTTGGTCATGAAAAAATTATCAGGTGGAACATTACTTTCTGGCAAATTTTATCTACGTGTTATAAAAGGTTGACTCTCTACAGCCCTCGGCCTAGTCTCCCGACTTTTTCGCTCATTTTCGTTACCCCCTAAAATCTCAAATGCTGGACGTCAACTGGTTATTTTTAAATGCCTCAAATACGCTATTTGTTTTTAACTCGTTGATGCAATCTTGTGACAGCAACAAAAAAACCTAATTCGGAAATAGTCACATGACTGATGACGTAATTACCTAAGATGTGACATGGGAAGATATTTTATGGTAAATGTTATCTTGTTGTGGTCTTCTACGTATAAAATTGTCAAAGTTATAAAGCTTTTTAAAAAATTGCCTCGAAAGATTCTGGGAGATTTAAGAATTTGTTCATGCTTAGCGTGCGTATATCGAGTTATGGATGCACGCGGGAAGTTTGGAGAGCACGAAAGATGCGTAAGAGTTGCACGAGGCGATAGCCGAGTGCAACTCTAGCTTCTTGAGTTTCGTCTTTCTACTCCTCGTTCTCCTTCTCCTGAGAAAAAAATAATGTAATCTTCCTGCATTGCAACAGAAACACTCGACCGAACAAGATCGAAGCTGATGGCAGCAATTGCACGGTAATCTATTGTATCTTTATTTCCGGGTTTAATAGTTTCATTTCTGTTATGAGTCCAGAAAAAAAAAAAAATGAAAATTGACCACAGATTTTCAATTTTCATTTTTCTGAAAAAATTAAAATTTGACACAGATTTTCTTTTTTCATTTTTCTATGTTCAGAAAAAAATAAAAATTGAACATAGATTTTCATTTGTCATTTTTCAATTTTCAATTTCTAAAATGTAAAAATTGAACACAGATTTTCATTCTTCATTTTTCTATGTTTAGAGAAAAACGAAAATTGAAATCAATTGTCGATTTTTATTTTTCCTTTTTAAGTTTAAAAAAAAAGAAACTTTAACACAGATTTTCATTTTTCATTTTTCAACTTTCAGAAAAAATGAATGACCCTAATATACACGCATTGAAAACAGTGCAAGAATGAAACATCTAAAATCGTACGTTGAGTTAAAAGTCTTATTCGTCCCAAGCAAAATGTCCTTTTCGCCCACCTACACCACATTTATTTTATAACTGTAATTGGACAGTCCCGAAATATAATTTATTATAAAGGCCCGTTAAAACAAGATAGTCCTCGTTTGCAGCAAGTTTACACGTTATAACTTTTCGGTTTTATCTCTCTGTTCAAAGGAAAGGCCAAAATGAAATTAAAATAAGGCCAGATTTTTTTTTGTGTTTGTAGCTCGCTACTAGTCTGGTAGCACGTAAACCAGCCTTTTTACATAATCTCTGAGGTATCAAACAAAACTATCAGGCGTTCTTTGTTTATCGTTCAGACCTAGCCCTATTTTACACATAATTCTTCAGCTTTTTACAGAATTATCTTACAAGACAAATTGCACTAATCTAATATTCAGGACGATCGAAGAACGCGCTCCCTTTGCACATCAAATTATAAAAATAAAAACAACACAAAACGTTTTTATGTAGAGAATTCACCATTAGACGAGACTGTTCATTCAGGTCAAACTGTCATTATGTAGTATATAGAGGGTAATAATGGGCTTTGACCAAAACCTCTCGAAATAAATCATATTTCAATTCAATTTCCAAAATCACCCGTCCGACCAGCCACTTCTGAATGTTGCCAAGCGCCAACTGTCGAAAACTTGAATGAACACTGGTAATGAGGAAGAGGTCTCAGAATCATTTTCGTTGGTATTTTACTTCTAAAACACCATATTTATTTGATAAACGCGGAATTTTAATTACGTAGTCCTGCGTGCGATGTTCACGGACGACTGAAAACAACAACTGGCAAAGCGATACGAAAGAGATCTCGACAAACAATCGAGAAATATAATTCAATGAAATATTTAAAAGGACGATAATTTTTATTCACGATGACATGTATTGAGAGTGAAATGTCGCTGAAAATCCTGAATCACGAATAAAATCTATCTAGTAGATTTAAGCCTTAAGTTTTAAGCCGCCTTAACCGTGTTTGCTATTTTTCAAGATGAACTCCGGGCAAGAGTATCGCTCAGAGTTTTCTTTTTAAAAAATTAGGATGACTAAACTATTCTTCAGAACGTTTTCTTTCTAGTCGCGGTCAGAGAATGTCTAAAGACTTTTTTTAAAATGACGGCATAAACAATGCTCATGAAACAAAACAAACAAACAAACAAACAAACATCAAATGCAATATAAATACTCAAGCTTACCAGTCGAGATGAAGCTCGGAAAGCCATCTAGTAAGACCTGAATCGCTCAAGACTTTTCAACCTTCTTGTGCATCCATCAAGGCGAAGTTAGCTTACTCAGAGCAGCTTATTTTTTTGACAAACACTGACAATTCGAGTTTAAAAGAGGTATATATTTCTCCTCTATGGTGACTGACAGTTTTCAAGGATGACGTTTTCGTTTTGTTTTCGTTTTGTTTTTGTTTTTTTTTAATGTCCTTGTAGAATTAAATCTTTAACTGATCGAAGCTTGAAGTAAACCATTAATACCCTTTCAGGCTTGGTCCATGCCAGGGAACGTTAAAGAAATTTATTACAACTGTCGATGGTGCGGCTACCGACTGAACAGTATGACCGTAAGATTCTCTCCCTGCTCGTAAGGTGTCTTTTTATCGGTCGGGGAAAACATTAACGCAACATTTTTCATCATTAATTTCATTGCTTTAGGTTAGGGAAGCAAACCATTTGGGTGTTAGGGCTAGAAGGGCTGCAACATGGCCTCTCTCCCCGGAATGAAGAAAACAATATGACCGCTAAATACATCCTTTTACTTTTTAAAGTTCTCCTTTATTAACAAACGTTGAACATTTATTTCGGCAAACAAAAAGTTAAGTTGAAAAAGGTATCCTTTTCGATTTTAATTTGCAATATCGGTCAATTTACCCAACTTTCAAACTTCCGGCTCAGTTTTTGTTTGGTTTTTCTTTGAAAATGGAATAATAATCACTCAGAGACAATACAATATAAAGAATTGTTGAGAAAAAACAGCAAAAACCTGCCAATCTATGAAAAAAGGTACTTTAAAAACGAACTAAAACAATAAAAAAGCTTTGATCACGTGACTGAGGACGTCATAAGTCTCCTTTGGTCATGAAAAAATTATCAGGTGGAACATTACTTTCTGGCAAATTTTATCTACGTGTTATAAAAGGTTGACTCTCTTCAGCCCTCGGCCTAGTCTCCCGACTTTTTCGCTCATTTTCGTTACCCCCTAAAATCTCAAATGCTGGAAGCCAACTGGTTATTTTTAAATGCCTCAAATACGCTATTTGTTTTTAACTCGTTGATGCAATCTTGTGACAGCAACAAAAAAACCTAATTCGGAAATAGTCACGTGACTGATGACGCCATTACCTAAGATGTGACATGGGAAGATATTTTATGGTAAATGTTATCTTGTTGTGGTCTTCTACGTATAAAATTGTCAAAGTTATAAAGCTTTTTAAAAATTGCCTTGAAAGATTCTGGGAGATTGTTTTATTGTAATTATATTTTACTTTTATAATGATTATTATCGCTGAGTATGGTCATATAATTTTTCCTTCTGTCTTCGCTTGAAGGTATGTATTCCAAAAGGAAAAAGAGACAAAGCTTTGGAAAAGCCGATGCAGTATGGGACCGTGGCAGGATGGGGTTCAACGAAACCAATTCGACTTGGGGAATCACCGGGACCATTGTCTGCAGAACTGCGGCAAGTTACTGTTCCCATAATCCCTGATAAAGAGTGTAAGCAGGCCACTATTTATTCTTATAACAAAGAAGACACGCTGTGCGCCGGATTTAAGAGGAAACCTAAAGATCCTTGTTTTGGAGATATCGGCAGTCCCCTGGTCATGCAGAATCCACGGTCAGGGCGTTGGAATGTGATTGGATTATTCGGATGGAGTGAAGGCTGCGGGAAGCCAAGAAAGTATGCTTACTATACAAGAGTGTCCCGATATCGAAAGTGGATCAGATCTATTGTTAAAGGGGGCCAGTGAATAAGTGGACAAAAATTGGCAACTCAATAATATAAACTCTGGATTCACAGGATTGTTTTGTGATGAGAAAGCTGATTTGGTAATTTAACGTTGCCTGTTTATCCATCCTGCCACCAGAACATAAAGACTATTTTCAAGTCTTAAGAAACAACTAAGTTTAGTCAACTTAGTTGTTCACTTAGGGATCTCATTCACTGTTATGGTTATAATTGACGGTTCTTCTAGATCTAAATAATAAAACAAAACTGATAGGGAGGCACAAGCAATTTTAAATAGCTTATAAAATGTTACTCTAAGAAAAGGTTTCGTTCCAGTTCAAAAAGTGAGCCCAATAATTGTTCAACGAAAGGGTTAAGATAACAAACCTGTCGGCTTTAAGTGAGCTTTTGCGTACCACCAGTCAATTCTTAACACAGAGGTTTATACTGCGGCCGGTCACCATCTCTATGAAAAAACTAATGCAATGGAGTGATAGCTACAATTATCAGCATGACATGACAAACAATCAAACAACTGCAACAAAAACAGCAATACGAGAGAAAGAGGCGCGTTTTCAATCGTTTACGCACTCTGCCATAGTAATTTGTGTTAATAGGCTCTTTGCATGACTGTGATCAGGTGAGCAACTTTCGGTAAACACGAAAACAGTTCACTTTTGAAAAATTTTGTTAGCACAAGCTGAAAGACCATATTGAAATTAGGTAACCGGAGAATTTTCAGCCAAAAATCGCAAAAGTAGCAATTGCAACGGCCGCCGAAAGTTAGAAGCATTTGTATGAGAAAAACAACTTTTGCTACCCAGTCACGCTTGCATGGTTTTCCATACAAATCCTTGTAAATTCTACTATTTTTAAACTGTCGTTAAATCTTTCCCTTACGCATTTAAGGGCTGAAATTGCCCGTTATGAATTAAAAGGAGATTTGAGCACTGAAATGCTTAAGGAAATATTTCATGACAGTTTTGAAAACTTCGAGGTTACAAGGATTTGTAAGGAAAACCATGCAAGGGTGACCGGATGGCAAAAGTTGTTTTTCACATTCAAAGCCTCCAACTTTCGGCGGCCGTTGCAATCGCTACTTTTGAGATATAGGGCTGAACATTCTCAGGTTACCTAATTTTAATATGGTCTTTCAGCTTGTGCTAACAAAATTTTTCAAAAGGGAACTGTTTTTGTGTTTACCGAACGTTTATCACGTGATCAAGTCATGCAAAGAGCCTATTACATATTTCGTCATATACGCTACACATGCCAAGAAAGTGATGAAAGTTGAAAACTTGGTTTGTCCTCTTAAACCTACACCGCAGAAACGCTCATGATATATTGATATGTTAGAAAGTCAGCCATTAAGCACTACAATCCAACAACTTATATCCGCACCATGGTATAAGACGGTTAGTTTACATCTCCGTGGTATACTGCTGAGGTTTCATGTTCTGTTACTTGTTTCAAATTTGAGTGTTTAACAGTACTTTGGTACTTATCCCCGTGTAATCACTGCTTCTGTGGAGGTCAAGTGCTGACGTTTTAGTCAGTTTATGTAAAGTACTCAGTAAGTTACACTGTTTAACGAGAAAAAGTAACTGTTGTTAAAAGCAAAGGTTATTACTTCAGTTTTGTAAATGATTCACGTGTTAAAGAAAAAAAACGTAACAGATGTATCGACGTATAAACCACAATGCGAATTGAAAGACGACGGAAGGATTGCGATTTCCAAACGTATTTATTGTGGGTACGTTCGTGAATTAATAAAATGCAATCGAGGTCAAAAAGCTTTCTATGAAAGCGTTCCCTGTTCAAATGTAATGTGAATGTCTGAATGGTATTACTGTGTATTATGTATTTCCGATGTAAACTTAATCTATCCAAGAACTCCATGCCTGCTTGTCTAACTACTTATCATCTGGTGGTTTATTTTTATAGGCTTGTCTGTCCGAATGATTGAGCTTTGTCTGTCTGTTAACCTGTGTGTCTCGTGTTTGTTTGTTTTTTTTTGAAAAACAAACAAACAAACAAGCAAAAGAAGAACAAACAAGGTTCCATCTTCCCCTCTCGGCTCTCAAAAGCCCAGTGATAGTGACCCCACCACGCGTATGAAGAACCAAGAGAGGATAATCTTCTCTCTTAGAAAAACTTATGAAATACTAATGATGATGATGATGATGATGATGATGATGATGATGATAATAATATATATGCCCTACATATACCATATACGGCGAAGTCCTATGCAGGTTATGTGGGAAGGTAGCTGAGAGCGTTGCACATGTACTGGCTGGATATTCCTCCCTGGCACAAACCAAGTACTTATACAAGCATAATGCAGCTTTGAAGATTCTGTTTTTTGAGCTCCTGCGAGAGGATGGGTTAATAGAAAAGGTTCCACCATGGTACTCACCGGTGATGCCAAAACCAGCCTACCAGAACACCACGAGTGAGGCGTTTTGGGATATTCCCATCTATGCAGAGCACAACGAAGTTAGAGCAAATCGGATCGACGCGCGACTTGTCAGCCACGAGAGGAAAGAAGTCTGCACAATTGAAATGAGCTGCCCATTGATTGAGAGTAGAGCTAAGAAAGATGAGGAAAAGACACTCGAGTATGGGCCCATGATGTGGGAGCTGAAGCAGAGGTACAATGGTTACAGGGTTGAACAGTACAACGTTATAATTGACGTACTGGGTGGTTACTGCAAACACCTAGAGAATTCGGTGAGGAAACTACTAGGAGCGAGAGCACGGAGCCTACTTGAGCAGATGCAGAAGTCGGTCATCTCAAACACTTTGAACATTGTCAGAACATTTAAGATAATACTTAGTTAGGGCGCTAAGGACACCAGATTTTAGTTTTTTTTTTTTCTCTAGAAATCCAGGAACACAAGTTTACTGATGTTTTTACTTAGATTTTATAGAGTATTAGAGTTTAATATTATTCTAAATAGGCTTTTAGTAGAGATAACCACATGATGATGGCCTCGTTTAGGTATATAAGAGATAATGAGAGTATAAAAACTGAATAATTTTCTAAAGAGGCTTCTAGTAGAGATAATGATATCATCATGTCTTTACGTAGGTTTTACAGAGTATAAGAATTTAATAATATTCTAAATTGGCTTTTTAACTAGAGAGATTCATATCATTATATATATTAGGCTTGTATTAGGTTTCGTACCGACCTCTTTTTACTTCTAAGTATAGCTTCTCAAGTGGTGTAGGTTACGTTATGCGCCCTATACTACTCATAATGTGGACAGCATTCCAAAGTTTTATACCGCGAAATAGTAATAATAATGAACATTGTTTTGATGCAGCGTCCGTGTGCTAAATTTTGCTAACTGTTGTAAAATACAATTCCCCCGTTTTTCAATACAGCCCATATAGGGTTAACCGCCCCTTCCCACCAGGTAATCATAATTAGCGGTAGACTCCATTTGTTTGTAACACCCTCTTTCCTGTGCGAACGTTCAAAGTCTCCACGCACGCGACAAAAAGCTAGGGAAGTGATTTTGCGCTTGCTTGCTCGCGTATTTCACCAATATCATTCCCAGGTTCTCTCTCCTACCTTCGCTCCGTAGGGACGGGTAAGAGAAACCCATGGGAACGAGGTTGGTATTTCACTTGTTTTACTATCCCTGACCGAGCTGAAGGGTCAAATAGTCGTCTAGATTTAAGCAGCCACAAATGAAATCGTAACTAGAGTAAATGGTGTCAACTATGCAACATAAGCTGAGTGAAAGATGGAACAGCAAGGAAGTGACTTCTATTAAAAGTAAAATGGTACGGAAGTTGTTTAACTAACTAACTTAGAAATAATTGCTTACTTATACAGAGAGAACAATAAGAACATTAACGATAAGTTAAACAATAAATTAATTAATTGAAATCAAAATAGCAACAACAATAACTTTATCGACTTTATCTTCGACATGAAGATTTCAGTACCAAAACAGTCAATACAATGACAAATGAAATAAAGTAAAATAAGAGTAGAGGAACAATATATATTTTGATATAATACATCCTGAACGGCAATCCTGGCAATCCTTCCTCTTCCCTTTCAGCGGAGACCGGAAAGAACCAACGTTAAGGACGTGCTTTGTTATGGCACGAGATGTTATTTCGCAATCTACAAAAAACTTCCAAAAATGTGAAGCACCACCCCCACCCGCCACACACCTCAAAGTTATTACCGACCCCTCTGTTCACAAAACGTCGACACCCCTGCCCACCAGCACTAAGACATGTCTGACGGAATCATGCTTTGTAAACTCCCCTCCTGAAAGATAAACTGGACCCACCACCCATAGTTCTATTTCCTCCTCTTTGGAACATTTCCAACACTGCTATCTTTAGCTA
>CALNXI010001123.1:119814-133531 GCA_942486025.1 Porites evermanni | reverse complement strand
GATAAGTTAAACAATAAATTAATTAATTGAAATCAAAATAGCAACAACAATAACTTTATCGACTTTATCTTCGACATGAAGATTTCAGTACCAAAACAGTCAATACAATGACAAATGAAATAAAGTAAAATAAGAGTAGAGGAACAATATATATTTTGATATAATACATCCTGAACGGCAATCCTGGCAATCCTTCCTCTTCCCTTTCAGCGGAGACCGGAAAGAACCAACGTTAAGGACGTGCTTTGTTATGGCACGAGATGTTATTTCGCAATCTACAAAAAACTTCCAAAAATGTGTAGCACCACCCCCACCCGCCACACACCTCAAAGTTATTACCGACCCCCCTGTTCACAAAACGTCGACACCCCTGCCCACCAGCACTAAGACATGTCTGACGGAATCATGCTTTGTAAACTCCCCTCCTGAAAGATAAACTGGACCCACCACCCATAGTTCTATTTCCTCCTCTTTGGAACATTTCCAACACTGCTATCTTTAGCTAGAAATGGCTGGATATTACATACGGATATCAGGTTTAGCCGCGTTTCAGCTACGCCAAACCCATCACGTTCTTCGTGTTCCTGTTCAGCTGTGACAGTACGTAATCAGAAATGACAGTAATTTGAGGAGCGCCTGTGGCGAAGCGTTTCAGTTGTCAACTTCGCAATCAAGTCGCCACAAAAAAACTGCTTCTTTGAGTCCGTATAGTCGGATAGTAACTTGTGTGAAATATGTGGAAAAAGGTCCATGTACTCGTTATTTTGGCCCTTATTTATCCTGTAATAGACTGCAGCAAGAACAGAAAAAAAGGTGAGGATTTACGTTCACTCTTTACTTCCTTCTACCGCAGTCTTTGGTTTATCAATGTCTTATATTAAATACAATACTCTTTTTAGACTCTGCGAAATCGACGAAGTGCCCTAGAACAAATTCTAAAGCTTTTAGATACTGTACTAAGAGAACTTGCACATCGAACGGTGACTGCAAGTCAAACGAGAAGTGTTTATGCGATGGAGACTGTGGGATGAGCTGCGTTAGAGACAGTAAGTAATCATGTTTAATTCATAATAATAGTATTCATCTTTTGGTAGTGATGTAAGTTACTAAACATTAAGTGTAGTTGTTTCTTTAACACGCCGCCATGCAGTGAGGACACCGAGACAGTCTATTGTCATCAACGAGCACAGCCTCAGCAGCATAATTGTCCAGAAAAATTGGAATTAAAATGTATCGACTCCTCACTGTGCACCAATTACAACTCAGGTAGAACTACTGGTGGAATAAATCATATTGGGCTGTTGGTTTCTTTCTATGTGTGCATGCGTGACTGCTGATTGAACGCGTGACTAATGACACACTCAAGATATCCTATGAGAATGAAGATCGAGCACACTTCCGATTTTTTTCTCAATGTGGGAAATCAAGGAACGATTGTCCGCGGAAAATCTTTGCGTATTTTGTGTGACGTAGGCGATCCTTATTAACAACGATAATAGACTTTCTGGGAAAAGGTTATAGATTTTTTTGCCCTGAAATCCCTGAAAGAGTTATAATCCATGAAATTAAGCATTTTTTTTGGCGTTAAATAAAAAGAAATATAATGTAAAGCAAGGGAAAAGATCACAGGCTGTCTAGGTGTGTTCAGCATCAAAGCTGGAGGCTTCGCACAATAGTAGATACTCTTTGTTTGCGCTAAGCCAGACGACAGTCCCTTAGTCGTCATAGACCGGAGCTATAATCATTGGGAAAGGTGTTCCTTTTTTTACCTCTTTTTTTCCCTTCTGGCCACGCGGGCCCAATGTTCAAGAACTAAAAGGAAACAATAAGTGTTTTACGGATAAACAAAAGCAGTTACGGTATTATGATTTATGATCCAGTTCAATTCTTTTGCATTTTTCTACCCTCTATCTTTTCTATCCTTCTTTCTGAAAACACAAAAATTGGGAACTGGCAGTTTCGACTCTCCCTTTTTATTTTACTTAACGCCCTTAGTTTTGTTGACACAACCAAATACAGCACTTTTTAACCGTACCCGCATATGACCAAAGTTTGGGTTTAGTGATGAATAAATTTCAAATACAAAATACAACACAAAGTGTACTCAAGCCTTGATGATCCTTATTCATAACGCAAGCACCTCCATCGAACATAAAGTCGCATGTGTATTTCTTGACTTTTAAAAAGTGTCGCCTGTTTGAAACCCTGACTCTGTTGAAAGGACAAAAAGCTGTTTTTAAACTTGTTAGGACTAAATACAATCTGTGGCGTTCTTTCAGAAAAAGAGGTCAAAAAAGGGAAAGTCCACCCTCCATTGTAATATATGAGGTAATCTATATTTAACGATCTGTTTCACATTACTTATAAATAAATAACCACGTTTCATTTCAGACCTTAAGTGTCAGCCTCCACCTAAACCGAAGAATTCGAAACAGAGGCTAAGCAAAGGATTCAACTTTGGTAGTGTAGTGACGTATAGGTGTACTGGACAATACAAGGTACGTGGCTCAGCCACACGGACATGCAGAGCAATAGGACAATGGGACGGACGAAAAGCTAGATGCAGTGAGTATATCGAGCCTGATACGACTAGACCAAGGTGAAGTCTGTAGTTTATTAAGAAAGTAGGTGGCAGTAATGAAATCCGTTTGCTAATCATCAGTGAACTGGTTTAATTTCACTGATTTTACATACAGTCAAAGGACACCTCATTATTATGCACAGTTTGCTTTGTCCCTGGGGGAAGAAACCATTACATTTTCACTAAATTTAACCTGCTTAGTACGTCAGCCAGCCCTTTAATGTGGACCCTGTCTAATTCTATGGCCCCCTCATTGTCCGTATTATTAAAAAACGGGGTTTTGTTGTATCATTGAAAATCTTTAGGAGTAATGTGCGATGATCCAGGGGATATTGCATTTGGAAATAGGCGTTATGACGGGTTTCAAGCAGGGAAGACTATCATTTATTGGTGCTATGATGCTTACGAGTTAGTGGGTTCACCCAGGATGACGTGTCAGAATAATGGAAGGTGGAGTGCCTCCAAGCCGAAATGTGAACGTATGTATTTTATTATTTGTTATCATTTATTTTTTCTAGTGAAGTACTGACGGGCAAATAACGGGCACAAAAATTCTACAGTCCGTCTTATTTATTTATAGATTTATTTATTTATTTATCTTTCAAGTTCCTTGGGGTAGGTATCCCGGCAAGCCTGTGCGCAAAAAAGTTGCGAGTATTACAAAACAATCTTTCTTTTCCCCATTACCCCGTAAACTTTGAGAGAACGTGGGGTTACAACGAGAGAAAAATTCTAGGGAGGAAAGGACTGCAAGAAGTATGAACACAGCAGGGTTGGCTCTCCCAGTATGAGAGCGCTGACTGCAGAGCGTGTGAGGTCGCAGTGCTTTGCCCTGCAAATGGAAAAAGCGGCTCCGTCGGCCGTTGTAGTGTCATAAATTTAAAATCGTTTGGAAAGTAATAAAATAATAAGATTTGAATACCGTGTCATATTGTTTTATTCTTACATAGTTCCAAGATGCAACCCTCCTCGTTTTCCAGATGAGGCCATAGTTATCCACCCGCGAAAAATGCCGAAAAAGTTTAAGCACAGTGATACTATTTTACTCAAATGTAAAGATGGATACTTTAAAAGTGGCATTGGAGCATTGAAATGTAAGAAAGGCGACATTTGGACTGGAGGAATTACATGTTCACGTGAGTTTCTTCTTTGTAGTCCTTATACTTTAACTAAACACGTTTTTCCTGAGGAAAGTTTTGTCTTTGTCGTTCAAAGGGTGTATACACGGTACTTATAGCACGCACTTTCTATGGAATGTATAAACCTGCTGGGCGAATTTTACGATGTTGCCACTCCGCAATAAATCATCTCGAGTCTAATTTAGCTGTGGCTCCGCTAAAGGATTATTATTTAAGAAGATTTGATCATAAGTACACCTGGTACCAAAACGTTATGAGACAGTAAAATTCAAAAAATAAATAAAAACAACAACATCAACAAAAACAAAAACAAAAACGTTTCATGACGACATCAAAGTGTGCACTAACTTAAGGTACCTACTGATCACACGAGCGGTGATTTCCTATAATAATGTAGGCTGACAAGTCCTGGAGACAGTTAGTTCCTAGTACTTCTGGGATTTTCCCAAAATAGGCCGCAGGCTGAAAAAAATATTGAGACAATGTTCAAAAAAGTAAGCAGAACAAACGCTTTAATAGTTTTTGCGCTAGTTCTTTATAAATAATTATGTGTCACCCTAAATTGCCCTCAAGATTTCAAAGATTATTAAATAATTTAAAACGGTTAACTAACAACTACGTTCATTGAACTGTTATATACTAGCTAAAAGCTGTGGCCGCCCCAAAGCTATTTCCCACGGGAAAATCATTGGTTACGTGTATTCGTTCAAGGAAAAGGTGCGGTACACTTGTGATGAGGGATACAAACTAAGGGGACCAGCTTACAGACAGTGTCAGGCAAACGAGAAATGGAGTGGAAGTGATCCCACCTGTAATGGTAAGTAATGGGTTGTTGTTTAATGTGTTTTAAGGCAATGTGCCTCGAAACCCCAACGAATGTTTCCATTTTATGTGACAAACAGTTGTCGTATATTTTATATGTAATGTGGCAGTGGCGTTGGGTGTAAAATTGTACTTCTGCCACTGGTTTTTCTCGCCCAGCCAGCCATCCATCCGTCGATCATCCATCCATCCATCCATCCATCCATCCATCCATCCATCCATCCATCCATCCATCCGTCCGTCCGTCCGTCCGTCCGTCCGTCCGTCCGTCCGTCCGTCCGTCCGTCCGTCCGTCCGTCCGTCCATCCATCCATCCATCCATCCTTTCATCCATCCATCCATCCAACCATCCATCCATTTAATTTCTCGATGACTGGAATTTGGCAAAGGTTCCCCCAGTGTTCAAAGCGGGTGAACGTAAGGATCCAAATAACTATAGACCAATATCAGCTTTATCAACCATATCCAGGGTCTTTGAAAAGCTAGCCTTTGAACAAATCTATCACTATTTACATTTGTAAAATAACTAAGATGGAACGCACGGGGCAAAGAATTGCTGCTGTCACACAAGGACAAGAGATCGATCTCCTTATAAACGGAATTTCATAAGAAAAAAAAAAGTAGCAGTAGCAAATGTTTAGGTGTAGAAATTGACGAGTTTCTGACGTGGGACTCTCATATTACAAGTGTTTCGAAAAAGGTATCATCTGGTATAGGAGATTTAAAAAAGATTAGACCATTTGTTTCTACTTACAACCTGATAATATAGGTGTTAATCAGTCAATTGTCGAACTATACTTTGACTGTTGTAGTATTGTGTGGGACGACATCAGAGACCGTCTCATCGACAAACTTCAAAAATTGCAAAATCGTGCTACACGAATAATAACAGGTGCTGATTACCTGACCCCGACAACTGAATTGTTAAGTAGGCTCAGTTGAACTAATCTTAAAGAGAGGAGAAACAAACAAAAAACTCTTATGATATTTAAGATTTTTAATGGTATCCTATACTATTTAGAAGAATTTTTTGCAAGTAACATCGGACCATCGATATATAATCCACTGGAGCTTTAAAAACCAAATTACAATACCTCGATCTCTCTATTGATTTTTAGTTTCACACTGTAATCAAACGTTTCACTTTATTTTGTTCATAGATAGTTAATAATTAACAATTAATGAATGAGGCTGAAAATCTTATGGAGATCGAGGAGGGTGTTATCTGATGCTTACCTCCACCGATGTTGAGTTCATCTTCGATAGTGCACGTTTAGGGTTGTTCAGCTCCGCAAATATTCTCCTAATAGCAGATGTCGCCCTTGGAGTTGTCTTTTTGATGTTGTTGCAATGTTTTTATCTTTTATTTCGCCTAGTTCTTACTCTTGGAACGAGTGAAATGTCCGACATTTTTGTTTTCACAACCAACACAACTCAACTTCGTGCCCAGGTCTTCTCGGTTAATGGTGCATTAACCTGCAAGGAAGCAGCACTTTTGACGTCATCGGTTGACTAATCGCAAAATTCGTCCATATTTGGTCATCAGTAGCTGGTTATGGTGAATTATGCGCGTGCTTTTAGCCAGTCAGAATCGGGGATGAATAATAATAATTGAATGAATAATAAAAATACTTAAGGTATTGATATACATATTAGTATGTATTTTAAAAAGTAATATTGTAATATTGTAAAAGTGCAATCTACTGTAATTTTTTATAAAAGTCACCGTGATCAAATAAAGTTTTCTATTCTATTGATTCATCCATCCACCCATTCATCCATCCTTCATCCACCCCATTCCATTTTTATCCGTATCCAATTCCCACCCGTTCCGATGTTGAGGTTTTCTTTCTTCTTGTGCTGTAGCCGTGGATTGTGGTCCTCTTAACGCACCCGTTGATGGAACCATTATTGAAAGAGTGGCCTACACCTATGGTCATAGAATTGTTTTCGAATGCAAATCTCCGGGTTATGAAATGAAAGGATCAAAAATAAGGACTTGTCAAAGCGATGGCCAATGGAGCGGCTCCCTCACAAAATGCGAGAGTGAGTACTTTATCACAACCGGTCGTGCTAAGTACAACCCTGAATAGAATTATTCTTGACGATAAGTTCACTTGCTTCTGATTTAGGTTTGATTAAACTCCATGTTATTGGTTACATAGACCTCTTATTGTACGAATGTATTTTATTTCATTAAGTAATTCTAATTTGATTATTTGATGATATCATTTGGTTTATGCTTTTTCGCTGTACTATCACTTATAAGGAAACCATTTTATGTATCAAATATAACTAATCAAGAAGGATCTTATTTAAGAGGTAACATAGAGATTAAGAATGAGGAAGAAGGGTATAGTTAGTGCTAATGTCTTTTGATTTAATTCAAGTCTTTATTTTAGCATCAAAACCGGGAGAAAAGTCACACTATGTAGATCTAAGACATTACGCCACCTTACACAGATACCTGTTGCACTTGGTGCTTATTTTTTAATCGGGCTTTTTTGTTCTGTTAAATGTTACTCGATTCTTCTTGCCTGCTTGTGTCTGACTGTCTGGATATTATTGCAATTTCAAACCATTTATTATTTTATATATTGTAATTAGGGACGACTTAAAGAAATAACCGAGTTGCATATTTCTATAAACAGTTGTCAAGTGTGGTGATCCTGGCACACCAGCGAATGGAAAACAGATTATCAAGAAAGGCTTTTTTTACGGTGGATCGGTGACATTTGTATGCAATAAGGATTATATTTTAGAAGGAACTGATACTACCTACTGTCAAGCTGATAAGAGTTGGAATTCTCCCCTTCCGCGATGTTTGGGTACGTTTAGTCAGTATTTGTGGAATTAATTTCAACATTTAGAGAGAAGGATTAGTTAGCGAAGTTGTTTAGTGCGCGGGCTTGTTTGCGGGAGGTCCTGAGTTCCATTTCCAGTTGTGACCACAAATCCTCTTTTCACGATTTCTTTCCTTTCCGTGCAAATTTAAGTAGCCTTTTAAATACCCGTATTATTTAAATGTCGATCACGCTTTTATTTCACAGCCCCTTGTCAAGATCCGGGCGTTCCTTACCAAGGATACAGAATCGGCCAAGATTTTCGTCATGGTCAAACAGTTAGATTCACTTGCCCCAGAAATCACGTCATGAAGGGCGTGGCAACAATCAAGTGTTCAGATGGTCTATGGGATAACAACAAGCCTAGCTGCAAAGGTACCGTAAGTCCTTTTTAAAGCCCCCCCTCCCCCCCCCAGGACTGGAGTAGCTTCTTTATGAAGATGATATCAGTTCTTCTTAAAGAACTAGAACACAAGGTGGAAATGCTCACATGAAGTTGGAGGCCACGTAACTGAAGATCAAAAACAAACCTCTAGAACATGAATAATCCATAAAAAATCAGTCCACATGACCTGTTACCGTCCTGATTAATTTATACAGCCTATTGTTTAATAATTTGGATGTGAAGAATGAGGCAGATGGGAGGGGTGATTAAAAGAGAAGGGAGGGGAACTTAGCCTGTTTCAGGACTTCAGATAGTGGAGTGCGTCGCGAAGTCATGGAGACGGAAAAGAAATAAAAAGGGAAAGCTGGAGAGGAATTTTGTTGATTTAACGTAACTAAATTTAAGTTTTGTGAAGTGGACTGTTTCGCTATAGTATAGTATAGTATAGTATAGAATAGTATAGTATAGTATAGTATAGTATAGTATAGTGTAGTATAGTATAGTATAGTATAGAATAGTATAGTATAGTATAGTATAGTATAGTATAGTATAGTATAGTATAGTATAGTATAGTATAGTATAGTATAGTATATTATTATATACATACTGAGAAATACTCACCAAAAAGTTGTGTTGTAAATTTTGATACGCAAATGAGTTCTAGCCAATCAGAGGAGTGAACTATGGTTTTCACACGTGAAAAAAATGATACGTCCAATCAGAATCGCGAACGATGTTTTTTCACATGTGAGAAAAATGATACGTCCAATCAGAAGCCACAGAGGTGTGTGAGTTTCGCGCCAAAATTCCCGCCTTTTCTTGCAGCTTGCTGAGCGCCGCTTCGCACACATTCGAGGAGAAAAGTTTTTCTCAAAGAGTTTTTTCTTGTTAAAAAAGTGAAAAACATTTCAGAAATGGAGTGGAATAGTTTCGTTTGTTTCACTGTCGATAAAGAAAACTGTGGAGAGCCGGCAAAACAACAGCGGAAGGGGAAAAACAGAACAAGACGTAAGCTTATGTTGTGCTTTTTGTCGGAGCTACTTTGTCTTCCATTTATAAGCTTAAGCTAATATATTGAAACTGGCCATTTTACTTAAATTCACTCATTTTCAATTGTACATTCAGAACAAACAGTTAAGATTACTTGTAGTTCTTGGATTACCTCATATCCTTACCGTCATTTATGTTTTTAAGAAAGGTTTCTACTAAAAAGCTGATACTTCGTTTTCATTGTTATTTCGTGGTGTGTAGCGGCAAATGTAAGCATTTTGGAAAGATTTAAAATCAAAAGGCTACCAAAATGATGAAAGTCTCAGTATGTATACAATAAACACAATACCACATGTAAAGTACTTCGTACGGTATTTACCCACTCGTTGCTTTTGTATCAGAAATCTCACTCGTTCGCTGCGCTCACTCGTTCGATTTCTGATACAAAAACAACTCGTGTGTAAATACCGTACGCCAGCACTTTCCATGAAGTATTCTCTATGTACAGTATAGTATAGTATAGTATAGTATAGTATAGTATAGTATAGTATAGTATAGTATAGTATAGTATAGTATAGTATAGTATAGTATAGTATAGTATAGTACAGTATAGTATAGTATAGTATAGTATAGTATAGTTTAGTATAGTATAGTATAGTAGTATAGTATAGTTGACAATTATGAGATGGTAGATAGCCAACGAGGTGCTCCGCACTTCGTTGGCTTTAATCCAACAAGCGCGAGTGGAATAATTATTTTGTTAGAACAATCTGGACAAGGGACTTCTGCTTTTCACATGTCACACGTCTATCAAAACTGTCAACTATCGAACGGACTGCATGAATGAAAAATCAAAAAATTGCAGCGATGAACACTTCTAAAACCTCTCTGGAATTCTAGGATTTTACACATCAGGACAACTAAAAGAAACTCGCAGATAATGAGAACAAAAAAAATTTTGAAGCGCAGCTGTCAAAATTACTGTGAATTTGGATTTTTGGTGCAGTTACAAAAGGAAAATTATTCCCTCTATCGTCATTCAGAAACGCATGCAAAGCTTGTTTGACACCGCCAGCTAGTTTTGCTGAACGAAACAAGAAGCTATACTGACGCCTGGATTGCTGTAGTGAATGGCTGCATTCCCTGTATTTGTAGCTAGTTCCTTGTGATTTATATTATTTACTTTGGATGAACAGGCTGCAGTTATCTACTGGCGAGTGGCTCCGCGATCATAAAGAAACAATACTTATCTTGGTCGAGGTATTCACGGCTTGGTCGAGTTTTCTGTATTTTCATATGTTTTCCGATAATCTTTCAAATAAACTTTGTGGCTTTTTTGTTTGTTTGATTGTTTGTTTCCTCGGTGAAATTGCATTTTCTAGTATTCTTTCTAGTATTAAACCGATTTTCTTCGGGCGCCATTCCTATCCTTCGCGAAAAAAATCTCACAGACAGGTAGCTTCCAATTTTGAACTGACGCGTACACTGGCCATATAGAGAGCATAGTATGATATTATAATATTACATTGATGACTATCGAAAATAGAGCGCTATGATTGGCTAGGAGCTTCGCTTCATCCCGCTATAATCAACATTGAAGGCTAGCAGTTTTCAAAATGGCAGCCAGATTTGTTAATGTTTCGGAGTCGGAAATTGATCAATAATTTTATTTTCTCGAATAATCATCAATGTAATTGTACCTGGATTTTTGAAAACCGGTTAGCAAAAATATCAACTCATTCTACTACCTGACAATTTAAAACAGCAAAACTCATTCAAAGGCCGATTGAATAAAGCCTTTAACTGACGCCGGGCAGTAAGTTAATGGCCCCTAGAAGCATTCCAACGAGTCCAAATTTAAAATGACGCAAATTTTGGAATATTTATTCAGTAAACTGACTTCGCAAAGTTACAAAGCGGTGTCATTTCAGTCCAGAAATTTTTAAGTTGAGTGAACTGCAGCAAAGAGTGCCTGGTTAGGGCTTACTTAACAACTTAAATAGTATAGTATAGTATAGTATGGTATGGTATGGTATGGTATGGTATGGTATGGTATGGTATGGTATGGTATGGTATGGTATGGTATGGTATAGTATAGTATAGTTAACAATTATTCCACGAGGGCTTGTTGGATATGAGTTGGCTATAATCATCTCATATCCAACAAGCGCGAGTGGAATAATTGTTTAATTAAAAACGCCCACAAAATCTCGTTGAATCTCCCCGACTAGAACAAACCGGAAAAGACAAGGGACTTCCGCTATTCACATGTCACACGTCTATCAAAACTGTCAACGCGCGAACGGACTCGCCTGGACTGCATGAATGAAAAATCAAAACATTGTAGCGATGAAAATTTATTTTTTAAAAACTTTTCGTGATTCTAGGATTTTACACAGCAGAACAGCTAAAAAAAACTGGCAGATAATGTGAAGGAAAAGAATTTTTAAGTGACACCCGTCGAAATTACTGTGAATTTGGATTTTCGGTGCAGTTATAAAAGTAAGAACAACGGAGAAAAATTATTAACTCGGTCGCTTGTTATAAGGTTGTTTGAAGCCACAAGCTGGTTTTGCTGAACGAGGAAAGAAGCTATACTGCCGCCTCGATTGCTCTAGTGAATGGCTGCATAGCCTGTATTTGTAGCTGGTTACTTGCGATTCATATTCTCGATGTCGGATAAACAAGCCGCAGTTATCTATCGGCAAGTGACTCGATCGGCGAATGGCTTCGCGATCATGAAGAAACAACACTTGTCTTCTTTCGTAGCTGGTCAAGCGAATTAATTAGATTTTTTGGTGCAAGATCTGTTTCCTTTTTTGAAACATTAGGTGGGCATATTTGGCTATAATTTGGGAAGTATCGTCATTGTCTAATCTTAGTAAATAAAAAGTTCTATTATGATCTGTTAAATTGATGAAGTTTGCATCATTTTCAGAAATAATCAATTAAGAAGTGCTTTTCCCCCTTCTGTATAACCTGAGATCAGGCGTTATTTTATTTTTTATTTTTTTTTTGCTTCTTTGCTTCTTTGGCTCGAGAGGGAAAAAAATAACGCCTGATACATTTATTTAACAAGCCGTCAACCGCCCCCTAATTTACATAATCTAACGTCTGCTTGACCTCTCATGTTATTGGCCAATAAGCGTTTACCATACGGGAATCAAATTTTGGCGCGAATAATGTCTCTTTTTAGCCTGAATTTCATTCGACTTCTTCGAGTCGTTATCACTCCCTCAGTAACGTCGTTGTTGAGAGGAGAAAACGACTCGAAGAAATCGGATGAATTTTAGGCTAGTCTCTTTTGAAATCAATTTTAGGGAAAAGAAAATTTTTAAGTACGTCCATGTTCAGATGGCGCTTCCTAAAAAAAATTTTAATGTGTTGTTTTTGTGATGAAATACTGCTAGCTGAAGCTACCGTACCTTTATTTAACAGCTACAAATAATAAAGAATTTACTGATCTTTACTGGTTAAAGCTCGTTGACTTCGTTCTGTGCCGAAAGCAGTGAAAAATAAAATTTGGCTGAAGCACCATATTTCACGAACTGAAAGGTGTTGTGAACGCGAACATCGCTCAGAATAATTCGCAGCATGATTTCTGAAGGAGGAATTACAGTCAAACCAGGTCAAGATTCCATTCATGAAATGACTATTTGAAAAATGAACCCGTTTGTCGTTTCTGTAACTTGTAGCCGGTGTCAAATTGCATTCAAATGATCGGTGAAGTTTTTACTGCAACTGTTTTAGTATACGATGAGATGGAAAATGCTTCAATGGATGGAACGTCTATTTAGGCATTCTTCAAATTCAAGAAAACTGAGCCGGCAGAAATTTCATAACGAACTCGCGTGTGTATTCACTGCTCATTACGCAAGCAAAAATGCAGACTGAAATCAACAACAACTAATGGATGGCGGCATTTTGGGCAATCGGAACAACGCAAATCATCTATATCGTTTCCTATCCAATCAGAAAAAAGTCCAGATTCTGGCTTTTTTACATGTGATCCGACAAAAAAATGCATCATGCCCTCTTCCCGTGAGAGACATAAAGGGATAATAGGGAGAGGGCATGATCTCAGGCTACCTTCTGTACGGTTTCTTTTACAAACTGGACAAAGCGTTTCCTCAGACTACTGGTATAGAAGCTCCCTTATTTTCATATTTCCCCGTTTGTATGCGTAAAGTATGAACTCCCAATCGCAGTTTAGTCATACTGATTCTATGAGCTGGATTCCTAACTGTCTTTAGATGTTCTTCTAATTGATAATCTTTTTTTTAATTATTTTCCTTGTTTGTATATTTTTCTCTAGAGCTATATCCGATATGTCGTTTTGAACTTTTAACCAAGCTTAAGAAATTTTTTTATTCTGTAACTGTTGTTTAATACTAAAACGAGTGTTCTTAACACATTGTTGATTTATTACCTCGTTTTTGTAGTGTATTTGTATTGTTTCGTCACTATTTGATAAAGCAAAAAACTGTGATTTCTTGCGTAGATAAAAGCTTCATTTAAGAGAGGGTTGTCTGATTTTTAAATTAACGAATGAATGAATCAATAAATCAATGAATGAATGAATGAATGAATCAATCAATCAATCAATCAATCAATAAATTAATGAAACAATGAATCATGTAACTATTCGTACGTTCATAATAATAACATTACCGTTTTATTGATATCCACAGCGCCCTGTAAAGAACCTGCAGACCTAGTGCATGGCTTTAAGAGTGGTCGAGATTTCAAACATGGCGGTTCTGTAGGGTTTAATTGTCGTGGCGGATATCAAAGAGTCGGCACTGCCACCATTACGTGCAACGATGGTAGATGGGACAGTCAGAATCCAGTTTGCAAGGGTGAGGAATCTTACTTTATTTTTTAAACTAGGAGAAGGATAATGATGTTACAGGGTTGTTAAAGAGGTCATAAAATGGTATGCGTGTTGCGGCAATTT
>CALNXI010001123.1:47314-114814 GCA_942486025.1 Porites evermanni | reverse complement strand
TTTTAACGATCGTTTAAAAGTACTTCGGGTCATCAAATCCTAGACTGTTCGCACTCATTTGGAAGCATATTACTTCTTCTTACTGTTCCAATACCATTTAGGCATTATCTTTCTGTAATCAGCAAAAACTGGTCGTCTTTATTTCTCTGTTTTTTTTTTTTTTTACTTTATCAACAAGAAAAATCGGAAATAGGTTAAGCTTATAAAAGATTAAGTTTACTTTTCCACTGTCCTGCGTATTAATAGTCTCGGCCGGCCGTCCTTTGTTCGACTCCCAGTAGTTGGCCTTCTTATTAGTAGAGAGGGTCGGGAAAAATACGCATTTCTCCCTACCCCACCCTTTCGCCCTTTTCTTACTGGCATCCCTCGGAGGGTCGCCCCCACAGTCTGAACGCCTGGAAGAAGCTATTCGACATACTTCAATCGCGTTCTAACGAACATTTTTGTTTTACAGATAACATTAACGAGAACAATGCTTCTCCTGTCTAGTGACAGGTGGAAGTATTTACATTTTGCAGCGAGAAGGTCCTTCACACATTCACCTTTACACTATATATATGGGACGATAGTACACGGTAGTCCTTAAAGAAAAATTAAAAAAATGTGGACTGGAGTTCAAAGAAGTAAAATCAACAACCCTCTAATTACGTCTACGCCACAATAAGGGCCTGTTTACATGGAGTGGGGGACCCTGGTCTAGTGGGGTAGGTTTCTTTTGTTTTGTGTTCCCCAGAGCGTGAAAACAAAAGAAACCAACCCCACTAGACCGGGGTCCCCCACTCCATGTAAACAGGCCTTAAGTCTCGTACTTATAAATTCTTATCAAGTAAATTGTTATTTGCCCTTAAAAAAATGAAATCAGCTGTGAAATGTACATTGAATTAAGTTAGTGTCTGGACACCTTTAGGAATTTGATATTAGTATAAATTCTAAGATGTATAAATCTACCGGCCTTCGATCACAAATCTGATTGTCTATGTACAGTGCTAGTGCTATGCTGGTAATGCTGTACGCTATTAATTCCGTGATGGACAGTGAGTGAAGTGACTGAGTAGCCTGACAGTGTTCGGTTTTAACCTGTTTATACCACCACTGAATAAAACCGTTAGCCTGTCAAGTTGTTAAGCTTTGAACGACTAGGGGGTTTATATTTGACTATTTTAGGGAAATTTGTACTATATCTTTGTTTACTCGCATGCAATCTCGTTCGTTTTTTGTTTTTATATTTTTTTCATAAGATTTGTGAAGTATTTGCGGTATTTATATTCTTTGTCATAGCATCTCGGTATGCAGACATACAAGAACAATAAGATCCTCTCTGAGTGGCTCAACAACATTGTCCGCGGTAGGCTGGTGTATCAAATGAGCGCCGCACTGGAGTCGCAAAAACGAAATGATAAACGCGGTGGCGCCTAATTTAGTAAAATCGATATCATTATGAATTTGGATCCACACGGAGGGTCCAAAGGCCTATTTTTAAAAATGTGATCCTAGATCCTTCAGCTGTTGTTCAGATGTATGTATTTTTACATCATTAACGTGGTAGAATGCAAGCGTCTGTAAGAACAGGGTAATAACCGCTAACAAGACGTGAGACGAGAAAAGACGTAAAAACAATGTAGGGGTCTCGACCTGGAGAAACGTTCATGCTGGGGAGACCTTCGACAATGCGGGATTCAGACTTCACGTCAGTTCTCACCTCTACTGATTGTTCGAATTTAGAGGTTTTCGTCCACGTTGGGCTTCAATAGAAAATTCTGTCGGTGAATTCTCCATGGTACCAAACAATTGTCATGAGTACTCTCAGTAATATGCCTAAAGGTAGGTAATCACGATTTTGGCAATTTAACTCCGATTCCAAATTAGGTTTAGATATGCGCTTATCACTTTCTGTTTCACGCGTGTATCTTGTGATATTCAAATCCGTCAGCTCATGAATGATATCAAATGTGCAAGTGTATCAGCTGACTGTGTGACTTTATGCCATACTGCAACAGTGATTAATATCAGGATATTTGACTTAAAGCCACTTCCTTTTTTTCTCCATAACTTCATTGTGTTTGGATCTTGACTTCCCGCATAATTCTAAACAAAAAAAATTGAGTGGACTACTGAGTTTATCATTGTCTGAACTTGAAATTACGATTTTGACAATACCCATTGGCCCTTTTGTCGTTATCTTATCACAGATAAAGGAACTAGTGATAAGGATATTAGCAATGATTTTACAATTTTATACGTACGTGATCTCATCCTTTAAAATAGATGGTATACGATCTTAGCAATCTCCAAACCAATTACATGCCTGTCCTTGGTCCTAATATTCCTTTCTTGGTCCTCTATGCGAAGAACGAGGTGTCCGCCAAAATCGTCCGAGTTTATATCCCGATATTTATGGGTAATCCCCGGGGGGACTTCCATATAAAAGTGAAGGGCTGCTCGTCGGAAAATTAATAATTTATTATTTAAACTCCTAAGGGAGGCCAATGTGGGTGTGGCTCAAGCTTAAACTGACCGCTAAAGGAGATTTCTGAGAGGTCAACGTCACCGCGTTTTTTTGGCAAATTTCTTTATGCACAGCCTTAAGCGATACCTGAATGAGCATATTTAGGAACTTTCCAAACGACGAGCACCCACGTCACTTTTATATGGGAGTCCTCCTGGGGAAGCAGATCACCATCTGTTCCACTTAATTTTTCGTAAGGTCAATGATTACCATCTTTTGAGAATATTGGCTCTGCTTCACTTAGTTCAGACTTCGATGGATGACAGGTTTCATGGCAAGAAGTAATGGTGTCCTGACAATCGTGTACTTTTATCAGTTGGGAGAAACAGCGTGAACTTCCACACTTTATTTTCTTGTTACTTTCACTGATGTTGCACGATTCGAAATTAATGTTGAAACTTTATTATTTACGTGTGCCAACTTCTTTATTAACTGGCTGCGATACAAAAGTAGCCTTAGACTCCAGACTGTCTCTTGGAGCGTGAAAACAAAAGCTGACCACTGTTAATAGGAAGAAACAGTCAGTAAATGGAAGAAACCTTCTAATTGAAATTTCATTAACAAAGTCTTCAAATGTGGGCTCCTGATCAGTGGAAGGTAAATAAAGGGAAATTAGTAATTCGCCGTTCACAGTCCAGTACTATCGCCCCATGTTAGCGAATACAAGACAGTCGTGGATTCTGGATCCCATTCCATGGATTCAGGATTACGGGTGCTGGATTCCAGTCTTTTCCAGTGGAATTTCATTCCTTAGTAGGGTGCTTGAACTCTATTCTGGATTCCAAAGCCCTGGATTCCGGAATACATATCAAATTTTTCCCGGATTCCGGATCCTACAAGCAAAAATTTTCCAGATTCCGGAATCCGGATACCCTTACGTGGGGCGAAGTACAAGTCAAACATTTTCTGACCTGTTCACGCATATTTAATTAAGCAGTGGGAAATTTACTTTTCTTCTAACGTTCGATTTTATAATATGATGGATCGGAGTAACTTCTGGTCAATGCAGCTTTTTCAGACTGGACCACATTTTAAGCTAGAAGAGGTTTGGTTCTGAAAAGGTATTTTTCCGTCTTGACATAACAGACTTAACACGATCTTATGTTCGGGGCAGTGGGAATATTAAATGAAGCTTGGAAAGGTATCTTTTACTTGCTGAACTAATTTTTGAACAATATGTATCATTGGCAAAGGGAAAAAGGGAATTTCAATATAATTTTGGTGGGAAAATGAGGCATATCTTACTTAAAAGTGGCAAGTATTTGAATAACTGAGGATTTTGTTGTGACAGCAGCCGGCATCGTCACGCAACGCAAATTGAACATTTGCCTAAATTTGAGTTGAAACCTTCAATTCTGAATCGCGTTGTGCCACAAGTTTTATTACATAACTTGACAAAATAGCTATTAATCTTTAACTAAAACATGTTTTTAGGTCTAGTTTAGGTTCCACTTTTGAGAATTTTCTGATGATTTTGAGGCATTTTCTCGTGCAGTTTGCTTTCTTAATTGGATTAGCGAAATAAAGACGACCAGTTTTTGCTGATTACAGAAAGATAACGCCTAAACGGTATTGGAACAGTAAGAAGAAGTAATATGCTTCCAAATGAGTGCAATAGTCTAGGATTTGATGACCCGAAGAACTTTAGAACGATCGTTAAAAAACCTGTATAACAGAGACTAAAATTTGCATATTTTAGACGCTAACGGTCGTCCAGCAATGAAATGGTGGGAATGGCAGTAAAATAAACAATTTCCTCATTCTAACTGCAATTTCGTTATCAGGATGGATAGTAGTGTTAATGGTAAAATTATGAGGCAAAAGTTTTTTCGAGTCCAAAATCGAGTGGAACGCTTTTAGGGAAACTGCCTCTTAAATGTCAATTTTATTAAGTCTTAGTCTTCAGTCTAAGTCTTTATCGTAAAAAGAGCAGTAGTACATGCAGTCATGTAGGGTATACCGTATCCTACCCCCCTTAGACAGGCAAACGCTTTCCATAAACATGCTTTAGGTAGAACGGTTACTTTGATTCCTGGGCTGTGAACAGGCAAATTAAAGGATAATTTCCATTAGAAATTGGGCTTAAACTTCAAATCTCAAATAGATTAATGGTTAATTGAAAATATAAAACAATGGATTACCGTAAAGCTCCCATAGAAGCGACGATTGATACCTTCGGATTTAGCAGCCTTTGGGGCTCGTTACTTTCGGGGTGTCGTTACTCTCGGGGGTCGTTATTTTCAGGGACCAAAAACTGTGAAATGAAGTTGACGCTAGCTCTTTCCCAAAATGAAAAATAAGCGACAGAATATTTAAAATAATAATAATAAAAAAATGTAAGCCCTAGTGATCGGCGTGTGCTTTCCACGAAATGGGTGGGCACGGAATGGCAAGGGACCTTTCGTCGACTAAAAGACATGGTTATCCGTTCATTTGTGAAATGTGGTATTGCACTTCCCACTTCTGGTAGCAGGGACCTGAAATCAACATAGATGGTCTACCGGACTACCGAATGGGTGACTCAGGCGATGCAGGGGAAATCAAATTCTTCTCTGACTCACGGGAGGAAAGCTAAACTCATTGCTTTTAGTCCATGACAAACAAATGTGTTTTATAGTGCAGTATACAGAAGTTTCAGTTTTAACTTGAAGAAACGTTCCTGTTGTTGATATGAACTTTATATCAGTTTAGTTTTTACATTTTGCAACCTGTGAACTGAAGTCAACGACGAATGATAGTTTCAGGCATGTTTCCGTTGTTGTAAAGTGCCTTATCGTGATAAATTTGTAAATTCATGAAGACGTTAGTTTTGTATATTAACAATTTGACTATGGATTGCAATTGGAAAACAATGAAGACATTTGGTATGTTTATAAAAAAACTTAGTCTCGATACCTTTTGGGGAATCGTTACTTTCGGGTGCTCGCTTTTTTCGGGATTTATTAGAAGGCAGAAACATTTGACGTTACTTTTTTGAGGGGTCGTAACTTTCAGGGGTCGCTACTATGGGAACAACAAGAAAGGTAATCTTAATTTTCTCGCTTTTATAACTATTACACGACAAATGTTATATTAAGATACGATACCAAGACATTTAAGTAATCTATTATAGCCACGAGGCTTTAGGCACCGGGAGGTTTTCGAGTTAGCCCCTAACACCATTGAAGTTCTTTTTTATTTATTCATAGCATCTTAATGAAACTATCTTTTTTCGTTGGCCTCCATAGCACCATGTAATGAACCTGCAGCTCCATCGTTTGTTGGGAAAAAGGGCAACGATTTCAGGCATGGTCACTTGGTAACTTTTTTCTGCCGCCGTAAAGGATACCAGATTGTCGGTGCTTCCTCTATCACATGCAATGATGGCTCGTGGAACGATCAGGCTCCTATATGTAAAGGTTAGAACAACTGGCTTCGTTTAAAGGCAAATAATAAATGCATGTATATTTTATTTGCTGTATTCTACAGTTGTCTGCGCAAGACCTTTGACTCTGGGTAACGTCAATTTGCATGGAAATAGTTTCCTTGACAGAGAAGTAGTTACGTTCACGTGCGCAAAAAATCAAGAATTAACTTACATATTTCGCTCCCTCAAGGCAGGTGAATTGAAACTTTTTTTTTTTACGAAAAGACCAGATTCCAGCAAAATGCGAGCAAAATGTTCTCCGTAGTCGCGACTACGCGAAACAGCTCAAGAACTCACCGTAGCCGCAGGACTACGCAGGAGAAATGAACAGTCACGTGGTGCTGATCATGCGCAGTAGCATGTTTAACCGTAGTCGTAGTCCGTAGTCATCCTATCTTAAAGTCCCTAATAGTAGATAGTGTGCACCAAAAATAGTCCGGCGGCTTAGCTAGAGAATTATGCGATTTTTGATACAAGCACTAAACTTTGTATGAATATTGCAATTTCAAGCCTGATTATTTCCCGAGACCCCCCGCGAATTACTGTTTCTTGCTCTCTTTTTTTAAATTGAACGCGCGTTTTACCTCAACATACAGGTACAACAATACATATGTTTAAATTTGGATGCGAATTGTTATTTTCTTCTCTTCATTATATAAATGTAGGCCGTAATTTGCAATTTATCTGCACATACTTTTTCTTTCTTTTTTGTTTTCTACTCGTTCGGATGGTACGTGTTCAGATAACATAAGATAAGGTATTTATTCAAGATGATGAACTAAACTTAATTATAAAACATCTTGAAAACGAAAACTGGAGGTTGACCTTATGATGTTTCCCTAAATAAAACGATTAAAACAGATACATGCTATGTACAATATAGAATATAAAATAGACATGTACAAGAGGCATAATAGGACAGAGAGGGAGTCTACCAGTCACGCCTTTGGGATATCTTGATTTCGAAAAAATTATTTGTAGAACTATGCGGACCATGCGGGAACAGTTTCCGGTAAACTGGTTGACTTCCGGAAGATTCAGCGCGCCAAAGCGAGGCGGGGTCAAAAAATGGAAAAATGGCTGCCTAAGTGGATGGACGAAGTGGACGGACTTTGAGTTGTTTAAATTGTCCTACTTCGTATCAAGAAAAGCAGGTTCAATTCGAAAACAATAGGTATTGTTTTCTGTTGAAAAATTGGCCATATTTGGTCATTTTTGAAATGACTTAAACAATGGCGTCTTCACACGTGCAAAATTCCGATGACTACGGAGGCGGCAAATTTGGAAACTTCGGCGAGTGTCAAGGAGTGAACAATATTCCTCGGGGAGGGGGGGGGTAAGGGTTACATTTGCCTCAAAGCGAAACTCACTTAGAGGGAGAGGGACAAAAATACTGTCGTTACCCTATCGGTTCGGTTACACGATTGCAATGGTTGTTTAAGGCCCTTTGCGAATATTGTTCAGACTGCATTCAAAGATCTTTTTTACAAGTTTTTAAATTCAGCTGTCAAATCTCTCGCTTCATTGATTCATTTCAATAACTAATACACGCACTCAGTGGGTTATTAAGTTCAAAGTGGTAAACTTAACATTCAAAACTCGCGCTTCGTCGATTCATTTGAATAAATTCGCACCCGGCTACCCGGAGAAAAAAATCTTTCATTTCAGTCTCCTTCAAAGTGTTTCATCGAAAAGAGCAAGACATACTGTCGCTTTTGATTTCGCTTCGCAATGCTTCCTTGCTTTTCACAGCGTTATTAAGAAAAAGAATTTAAATTCTGTGCTTCAGTTGTCTGACAAACAGAATGAATAAAAAGTCTCACATCCCATTCAGCTATTGAACTAAAGTATGCCCTGTTCGTGCCGTGTTTTATCCGCGCGCATGCACGTTCTTATCCACTTCTGCGTAAAGGCGTTTTCGTCATGAAAACTTCGCTCAACTTTGGAATTGTTCTATAACTCTTCTAGCAATATTTTTCTTTTCGCGTGCTTACCGGCAATGGAATATTAAAGGCCAAACAAAAACAATAGACGACAAAGTCACACATCCTGTTCAGCCTACGGCCTCGTCCAATTTTGGCTGTCCTCGGAATTTTTTTCATCCAATTATTTCCAAATTGGACAGCATGTAGTCCTATTACATATACAAATTCAGCTTTCAAATCTCTCGCTTTATTGATTTATCTGAATTACTAATACACGCACTCAGTGGGTTATTAAGTTCAAACTGGTAAACTCAGCATTCAAAACTCCATCCTCTGAGACCCAGGGGCAGTCAATCGGGTCGGGAGAAAAGGCGGGACGAAAGTTTTCAAGTACTGGCAAAATAGCCCCTGGGTACCGACTCTCACCGAGCTATTTCCAAAACTTCAAGCGGATGCCAACTGAAGCAGATAAGCTGCAATATGCCGATCAGTGTGGTAGAGTTCGTAAGCTCTTGAAATCTTCAAAGATGAGTTATTACGCTTCGCTTATTAATGAAAATAAATCGGATTCCAAAGTTTTATTTAACACGATAGACCGTATGCTGCATCGTAAGCCTCAAAACCACTTTCTATCCTGTGGCTCTCCAAAGGAATTATGTGATAAGTTCGCTGACTTTTTCTGCGACAAAATAGTAACAATCAGGCATCAACTGGATACGTTATCTATTACTGATGCTCCTGCTTTACCATTGATTGATGACGCCATAATTACATGTGAATTAAGCGAATTTTCTCCCACCTCAGAGGATGAACTTTCTGGTCTCGTGAAAAAAATCGCCGCCAAATCGTATTCTCTTGATCCTGTACCTGCTTCTCTTTTACGTTATTGTATCGATCATTTACTACCTGTTATTAAAAGCGTCGTAAACCTTTCATTCAATTCAGCTTCAATGCCAAGTTCTATGAAGAATGCAGTGTTGTCTCCTCTGCTGAAGAGACCGTCCCTAGACTTTGAAATCTTTTCTAACTTTCGACCTGTATCTAACCTGAAGTTTTTGTCTAAAGTTATTGAAAAAGTTGCAGCCATGCGTCTGACGAATTATTTGTGTGATAACGATCTGAATGAAAGTCTCCAGTCTGCTTATAAGAAACATCACAGTTGTGAGACAGCGCTTCTACGCGTTCAAAACGATATACTGAAATCAATTGATGATAAACAATGCGTCGTTCTCTTGCTGCTAGACCTATCAGCAGCCTTCGACATCGTTGATCATAAGATATTGTTACACAGATTGCGATCCAGGTTTGGTATAAAAGGAAAAGTGCTTTCGTGGCTTCAGTCTTATCTTACTGATCGTTCCCAGTCAGTTCAGATTGATGGATTTACCTCTTCAGTTCGTCCGCTTACTGAAAATCAGTAAGGAAACCATTTAAGTTCAATTTGAGTGACATCCTCGGAGACGCAGAGGCAGTAAGTCGGGTCGGAAGAAAAGGCGGGACGAAAGTTTTCAAGTACGGGCGAAAGAGCCCCTTGGTACCGACTCTCACCGAACTATTTCCAAAAATTCAAGCGAATGCTGGCTCCTGATTGGGCACAAAAAATGCTTTGTGTTATTGTGCCCAATCCGCGAACAGTCTCTACTGAGTTCTTTTCGTGAGTTCGTACATGCACGACTACTATTCTCTCGATCACGGCTTGTCTGGATCATGCACCAAAGAAATGCAAGCAGTAAGGAAACTTTCAGTTTAATATAAAATCCCCACTTGATTTCAAAATACTGACTGCCCGAGAACTAAAGACGCTTTTCCAAAAATACAAGCTTGAGCTTACAATAGGTATTCACGCTGCATCTTCCACGTCTTGCGTAACTATTAGGGAGTTTTTAAAAGATACCAAGACAGCTGACAGCCACGAATTGCGAAAAAGTGGCATGAAAAAGTGAATTCACACTTTTTCAATGGTGTCCCGGTTGCTCAAGGTAAGGCGCCGTTTCTCTGTAGTTTTCTTGAAATTGAAATCTCGAGTTTTCCTAGAGTTGCTTTCATTCTTTTTTGTCGTAAGTTGAATTTGATATCTGGGGAAAATTCGCCTTCAGTGAGGGAAATGTTGAGTTTACAAAACCACCTCTTCTACTGAATTAAACTTAATTGACAACATTTCATCAAGCGAAAAATACTGCTCAGAAGAGTTAATCGGAAAACGCTCTTTTAAGTACTCTGAAGTCTTTTCTCACCTTTACTGCGCTTTTCACAAACATGCGAACTCTAAAGTTCAAAGGCTGCTGTCAATCATAAGTACGATCACAAGCAACGAACCTTGCAACACAGAAACACACAAAACGGATCGGAATCTAACAATCACAAATCACAAACCATGACCTTTTGAACCCGTTAAAGAAAAGTATTGTTTGCTAAAAGGTCCGTTAGGATGACTGACGGCAGCGAAAAACGCAATCTTCAGTTCGCTTTTGAACTTCACAATTCGCATTTTTTGTGAAAAGCGCAGTAAAAAAATGGTCCCTAGGATTTTGCCAAATTCTGAAACTTAAGGTTCTTACTCTAAAAAAAATTGGCAAAACACCGAGCTAACGCATTATTTACTCGCGAGGCAAAACACTACAAAAATCACTGAGTGTGTATCCTGAAAAAGATTTTTGCTTGTAAAAGCTTTATTTGTGTAAACTTATTTGTGTTTTTTTTTTCATGTTGCAAACGGTTTTAACATAAATACGACAGTATAATGATCTCATCTGGAGTATATTTACTTTATGTTGTTTTACCAAGCCTCATATTTTCATCATACACCTGTAATAATTGACCTTTACAGATTCTGTAGGTAAGATTTCCATACAACCCCAAACATTTATTATGTGTGTTAAATAATATAAGCTTGCTGCATGCATAATAAATGTAGGGGTTTGAATGCAAAACGTACCACAGCATAATTCAAGCTTCAGGCATTTGATGGTGTGTTTGCCACTTATTGGTCCAGCAAGTTTTCTCTATTTTAGGAAGCACTCATGGATTTAGATGATGGCTGCTGAATGTAGTCTTTTTTTTCTCTATAGAAACACTCAAAAGTATTAAGAATAAAAACTACTGCAATAAGTTCAAGCTGTGCATAGCTTCATGCTGAGTTATGTCTTAATTTTATACCCCCCTTCCGCACAGAAAAAATGCAAACCTAATTACTCATTTTCTACAGTGTACGGCGAAACTTGTATTAAGCGGACCCCATATTAAAAGTTGCATCATATGTTAAGCAGATGAATAGCTCAGCATGTTTGAATAGTTTATTTCTAACCATATTTTCAGAAAAACAATCATGTTTTCAAAAGTAAATGTATCCAAACCCATTTTAAAGCGTATTTTCTCTGCGTTAAAAGGTTTCAACCAATCATAAGAGTTGCAGACGTTAGCCAAGGGAACTTTACATTAATGTTGCGTTGCTGACATGGGATATCTGTTTTATTCAGACTCATATAAGATTTTGTTATAAGGATTCATATACATGCTGCTTTGTAAAGTTTTCTTGAAGTTTGCTGCTTAAACCAATCAGAAGTATACTACAGAAAATAGTAAAGTGGGCACCTTTTTGCATTTCAATATGTTTAAACATTGACTTTACTGATATATATATATATATTAATGTTGCATTCTAATGCTCTCACAGCTGAATCTGCAGGCGGAGCAAGTTTGTGTAATCCTTCGCTTTCAAGGCATCCACCACGACGCCCAAATCTTTTCCTTTAAATAATCTTAACTCACACGTTGGCCTGCACATTATGACTGATCAGCCCTCGTGCAACCACAGACATCACAGGAAATTGATGCTGTTAAACTGATCAGTACTTGAACATATGACCTTCATTGAGGAAGGCTTTAAGTGTAAAGAACTTCCTTTGGTAACACCTTGACCTCTTAATTAGGTCAAGTTGCTTTCATTGGTGAGTTAATCAATTTATGCACCTGGGTCGAGAGAGACATTCTGGAGCAATAAAACAGTGTGTGATAATCAATGTATCTATTCATGTCATGGCTTGAAAGAAGCAAAGGAAAGCATGTAGAAGGAGACAAATTAATATTAATGTAGTGTATATAATAAAATGTGTGTCACTCAGTTGATCACACTCTTCCCAGTATTCCTCAAATGTCAAATCCCAAATGCATTGGCAGCCACATATTTTTACAAAATTATAAAAAAAATTATAAATAAATAATCTCCCTTGCCCCAAAATATAGAACTTGCACTGTTTGTCAAACTGGTACATTATTTTACCCACTATCAATTTTGTGGCGAACGAAGGTCACGCGGTCTCTTTAACCGATTTCTACCGTTGCTTTTAAAGGACCCTTTTGTGTAGAAGTTTTAATCAGTTTCTTTGGTAGGTTCTTCGTTGAAGAAAGACAATTTATCAACTCAAAGTCCCTCCACATCGTCCTCCACTTAGGCCGCCATTTTTTTTTCTATGTGTTAACTCCGCCTCGCTTTGGTGCGCTGAATCGTGAAAGCAAGTCTTCCGGATGTCAACCAGTTTACCGGAAACTGTTTCCGCGTGGTCTGCATAGTTCTAAAAATAACTTTTTTGAAATTAAGATATCCCGGCCAATTCCCTTAGACTCCCTCTCTGTCCTATTATGATCTCTTGACATGTAAAAACTATTTACATAAAATAAATTGGGTCACTAATGATCAATAACAACAATACATTGTAGATGAACAAGACAAACATCTAATGGATATTTAGTCGTTTCAGCGCACTCTTTAAACGGCTCCGTCTCCCATCCTCAACAATAGATCTTGGTAGACTATTCCAGTTCCGTACGATTCGGATATTAAAAGAATATTTATATGCATTACACTTTGCTGGCTTAACATATTGCTTATACGGATGGTAAGCGCGGGTCGAATTGCACTCGGTAAATTCAAAAATATCCTCAAAGTTTAGTTTGTTCATGCCAAAACAACAATCTACGGGTTTCGAGTGTAGGCCACTTCAGTTTTCTTAAACGATCTTCGTATTCCATCTCACCTTTTTTTTGCCCGAGAGCAAGCCGAGAGGCTCTTCGCTGAACTCTTTCTAACGCTAGCAGATCTCTTAGCCAAATATGGATTCCAGGCCAGAGCAGCATATTCAAGAACCGGGCGCACGAGGGATTTGTATAACGTAGAGAACGCACTGGGATTCAACGAGCCCACTGTTCTGTGAACCAAACCCAATAATTTGCTAGCCTATAATGTCCATAATCCTTGGCGCACTTTACGCTTTTAAGGCTCGTACCCAATGAGTATGTAGGGGGAAGAGTTTGCGCTAACCCATTCTAAATATGCATGCGACTCACATTAGCTAGAAAAGAAAAAAGTTAGTCATATAAAGAGAAAACCGGCTTATATTCTCCCTTTTTTATTTCTCATTGAAAGGAAGCATTGTTGTCATTCAAATCATGAAAATAAAAAAAAAAAAAAAAATGAGGGTCACCGTACTTGGTTTAGCGGTAGAGCTGCAGAAAGAGCGAACCGCCTGCATTCCTGACGATTTTTGAGCGACGACTGAAACGAGTTTCAAAACGGTATGTGCGTGGAAGGTGGAAGATCTAGATAAAGCAATTCGGACATAATGTAATAGAGACGAATCTTGATTGTCATTTAAAGTGGTTCAGCACAACATCTACTATTGAAGGCCTCGGTGAAGAAATTGAACTCAGCAACACGCGTACCGCTTACGTTATGCGCATTTTCAACACTTTGAGACTCATCTCGGCAAGAAAAAAACAAATGCTATTGTGTTCGATTGACGTCCTTTTTGTAATGTTTATGCAGAAGCTCCTTTTCATGGCGGCCATCTTGCTATGCGCAGTGAGAGGTGCGTAGTGCAAAAGTAGAGGATCACCTTAAGTTTATTCCGTAACGAAAATGTGAAATCAACTAGGCAACAAAGCTATGTGCAAATACATTTAGTTGTTTCACATATAATAATCAAACCAATTAAAGGCGCATTAATTTCAAACAGTTGTTGCCCGGTGTAGTTTTAGCTTTCCGTTGCTTACCGTTGCCATGGTAACGCATAGTTAAGGTTAACTGGCGTGTAATAAACAAGACGCACTTGTTTAACCGGTTGGTAATACTGTTTGAAATAATATGTTTTGATAAATTAGAAAAAATGGATTTCACTGAGTTTTCATGAATTTTAGTTAATTGTGGTTTCTATAGAAACCGAGGTAATTTAGGCTTGGCATCATATCTTAAAATGTTTGTATTGGTGACTACTGTCAGTATGACAAATTTCATGCTTGTATCTAAAGATCAAATTCACCCAAAATCTTAAGCTATGCCGCCGGACTAAACAAGGTCAAACATAATTTTTTTGCTTGATTCTGTAGGTATTTGTGGAAGACCGCGTTCTTCACACGGGGTAAGATTACATGGAAACAGCTATCTCGATGGAGACAGGGTTACATTTTCCTGTGATAAAAATCTTGATTTGTTTGGAAAAGCCGAACTGCGTTGTGTTGGCCGAGCATGGGATTCTTCTGAACCAGAGTGTAAAGGTGAGTGTTCCTTTGAGCTGAAGCCTTGTAAAAAAAAACGAACAAACAAACAGAATCAGTCTTATTTGTCTCATTAATTCCATGCCTAGCATAAAAAACACTTTGTTTCTTTTTGTAGCCCGATGCACGTATAAGGGACCACCAAAACATGGCTTTTACATAAAAGGAGCGAGAAATAAAGGTGATAAGATAAAGCATGGTGAACGGATAACTTACTACTGCTTCAAAGGTTATACCTTGGTAGGGAATATTGCTCAAGAATGCAACAATGGACAGTGGAACAATGACAGACCATCTTGTAAAGGTTGGTGTACTTATAGACCTACCTAATGAGATAGAAAAAAGAAACTTACTGATAATTATGGGGGTAGTTAGATGGGATGATCTCAAACAACATGGGGTGAACGTGACTTGCTGTTTTGGTATTTAATTGCTATCAGTGAACGAAAAGGAGGTAAAAGCAGCATGTGAGGTATTAACCACGTTTGGCACTGATTTCATTTTTAAGTCTTCTTACACCACTAAACAAATAGATGTAAATAGATATTATTTTTTTCGTGCATGGCATTGATGAATTGTCTACTAAAAGACTTTTAAATACAGTGAACTTGAATACAGACACGCAAATCCGTATCTCTTAACACACGCCACGCATAACGTGGTACAAACGTAATACTCTTGTCATCTCCCATTGCAGCTTCCTGTCAAAAGCCTGGTGGAGTAAGACACGGTGTTAAAATTGGTAGCGACTTTGGTCATGGTAAATCAGTTCGTTACCAGTGCGATGATAATTACATCCTTAAAGGCAAGGACCGATTAACCTGTGATGATGGAAAATGGAACTTTGATCCACCGAAATGTAAAGGTAGAAATATGGGTTTATTAAATGTGATGGTTGACTCAAACGCATAAATAACCAACTATTCATTCACCTGCTGTAAAACAAGTTGCTATCAATGATATTGGTTATTTCACGCCTTCTTGACTGACGTTTATAAGGACGATTACAAGTGCGGCATTTTCAAGCTTATACACATATCCTAAATTATAAAAGTAGTAATAAAAGCTGACAAAACAAACAAAGAACAAGAGAATGTTACATTTCGAATCTTTGAAATAGAAATAAATTTAAGAGTCTGGTCGTATATGTCAGTTCCATTTTTCTTCTTTCTTCCCAGTTTATTGTTTTAGATTGTGTGTCTTCTATCAGTAATTATATTTATTTACCGTCTTTATGATTACGTATCACCACCACCACGTCTGTGGTGTGTACGACCTATTTACAAAAAGTTAAAAAAAAATACATTTGTTTCTCTTAAAATTCATCTTTAGCCTTTGATCTCTTATATGGTTTTACTTTTAATTCACACACAAGAGAAAAATTGCACTTAATTTTTCCGAAACGAGATTTGATGATTTCCTTGTGATTCAGAATGTGTTGTGCTGTGTTAAAACACGCTGTTATGAGTCATTGATAACATTATTTTTGCCTCATTAGCATCTTGCGCTCCCTTACAAGCACCCCGTGATGGCAAAATACAAAACAACGATATCAAACATAGTGCGTTAGTCTCATTTTCCTGCAATGACGGGTTTCAAATGAATGGCTCAAGAATTCTCAAGTGCATCGATGGAAAATGGAATGGCAGCGCTCCCACATGCAAAGGTTTGAGAACTTTTCTTTCTTTTGTCATTTTCATCTCCTTCATCTCATTGGTTTGTACCCTTTCTTCTTCTTCTTCTTCATCTATTCTTGTTAGCAACAAGCTCATCAAATAATGCTTACTACTTATAATTTCAAAATTATGTTTGTCTATGGATTTTTTTCTATTTTTAAGGTTTGTGTAAAGACCCAGGACCGCTTAAAAATGGAATAATCAGAGGAAACGATTTCAGACATGGCTCCTCTGTCGAATTTCAATGTGACAGTCACTATCAATTAAATGGTTCGCAATTCGCCACCTGTGTGAAAGGAAAATGGAATCCAAGCGTTCCTAAATGCTTCAGTAAGTAAATTGAATGGAAAGAACTATTACTGATTTTTCTGCTACGGGGGAAAGAACAAACTTGTGTTACTGTACAAAATCGGATGTCTTACGTTGTAATTTTGTTCAACCAGACCGCATTGAAGATCACGGTGATTCATGTGCCTACAAGTCACTACAAACAAAGTTACAATTCATTTACAAGTATTATGTACAATTTGTATAAAACTGTTAAAAAAATACAATTTTAACTTGTAAAGTTTGTTATTATTTCTTCTCAGGAAGATGCCAGCCCCCAGTTATACCACAGAATGGATGGCTGATTGGTATCAACTTTGCTCATGGGGGCGATGTAAGAATTGTTTGCAAATTTAAGAACGGAACTCTTGACCTTCGGAGATCATCGAAAATAATTTGCAATCATGGTGTCTGGAGTAATTCTTCACTGTCGTGTGAAGGTAAGGATCGTTATGTTAATGCTGTTTAGTCAGCTGATTAATTGAATGGTTGATTTGTTTTTCTTATTCTTCGCGCTCATTTTTTATCTTCTTGCCTTACCATAAATTTCACATATCGGTTCAATCCTGGCTTACCAGGCAACGACATCAATTGCGGAAAAGTTAGTAGTTGTGTTTGTGTAGAATTAGCAGTTTTTTGTTAAGGTATCTAATTTAAGTGGAAAGCAATCTATAGTGTGAGTACAGAAGCTTATTGATTAAAATTTTAGCTGAATAGATATTTCAGTAGACACAGAACCCGTCTTAATTTATGCAGAATAATTAAGCAATGCTGAGATGAAAGTCGTCGTAATTTGGCGAGGAAAAAAAGAAAAGAAAAAAGGTTTGAGTAATTGGTTACGGGAAATATTTCGTATGGTTTTAAAACACAACTACTGTAACTGTGCAGGGCCGACCTTTCAATTGAGGAGCGGGCAGGTTCAATTCGTAGCAAGGGGCTGGGAGTTTGGTTACGACAAAGGCCGTTCAAATGGATCGATATAGCTTTTAAGAAAGTTACGAATATCGGAATGCGTTATACATACTACGTGCAAAGGGACGCAACATTGTAGGCCAACAACTCCCAACATTGTTAGATGATACATGTTGCGTCTGTTTGCACTCCCTGTTGCATCTTGTTGCGTGTTGTTGGGAGTTGTTGAGCAAAGTTTGAAACCGGTCAAACTTTAAGCTGTGTGTAAACGGACCCAACAACTTGGCCAACAATGCTGCGACTGTTTGCACGAGACTAAATTATGAGATAAAAAGCTCAAAAAATAATACCCCTTGTAGAGAGCAGACTCAGTGTAAAAAATTGCGTTGCCCTGTTCTTCCAATACTAGCAGGTCACCAATATCTCTGCTCCTTGTTCGTCAGTTTCGTTTTATTTAACCGCCTCTGTGTCGTTATGGCTGAAATCGAGGGCCGCATTACATTGTAAATATATAAAGTTCAGGCTGAGTTTTCCGTGTAGAATAACTTCATGTGCCAAGTCTCTCATTGACAAAAACTCATTAGACAATGACCTGATAATACTGTAAACCTGATCATTGGCCATGTGCATAATATTGAACCAAACGAGATACAAGAAAAAACGAAGGGGAAAAGAGCAGCTATATCTGCTTTAGCTCTTTGAAGCGGGAGCGCTTTCAACGATCGATTGGCAGGGAAAATCGTCCATGCAAACAGGTCTTATACAGTGGAATTACAGCGTTTTGGTCAATCACAGTTATAATAATCATTGCATATTTTCACCTACAATTATTTTATTTTCTGCTGTGGAGCGAAAACCGGGAACTTTATCTAGTAACAATGGTATACCTAGAGTAAGAATTTTTTGGACTTTACTAATTAAAAAAAATTTGAATAGAAAAACAGAAATTAGAGCTGTTTTAAACACCATTAATGACTGCTGACATATTTCGTGTTTTAAATGTGTAGTTAACTGCTCTTTAAATATTTTGTTATGATTTGTTTCAGAATGTGGAAGAGCACTTGGTATGGAAAATTATAACATTAAGGATTCTAGAATCACTTCACCTGCCAGGCGTTACCTTCTTCGGCAGCCCAGTCATGCTCGTCTCAATGGACGTTACTCCTGGTGCGCTTTAGGAAAGACGTACTTACAGATTGACCTTGGTAAAGATTATAAGGTGACGTCAATAGCAACCCAGGGAGGTAGAATGGATACAGGGCACAAGTGGGTGAAACAGTACAAAGTCGCATTTTATGCTGGAGCAACACGTGTTATGTACAGTGAATCTGGACTAGAAAAGGTAAGAAATCTCAAAATATATTGTAAGCCACATATATTCATTTCTTTATCATAATCATTATCAGTGTTTTTCTTTCTCTAACTTCCTTTTTACTTATTTATTGTTTGTACGTTTTACAAGTCACATAAGATTTCTTATGCATTGCGACACTATGCAGGTCTTTTTAGATCCTCTTTTCAGGTTTTCAGGTATTTAAACGTTTTTTTTTTTCATTTTTTTAGGTAACTATCATCACAATAGAATAGTCTAAAATTGGATTTTGTAATGTAAATTGCTAGAGTGAATTTACTTGACCCGTGAAACAGATACTAACTACTAGACAGTGCAAAATAGCAACAGGTAAGCAAAAGTGGACAACGGAATTAGTGCATAATAGTGCGTAGTATTCTACTACCTATTTCACGGGTTAGGTAAAATCACTCTTATGTGTTTAATAGATGTTATTCCCCTTTGCTATTTATTCCATTTTCATTGTTTTGTTTATGGAAAGGTCCTTGTTTTATTGATTAATTTACATCGCCGGGAGCAGGGACCTATTTCGCAACCCCTCGTTGAGTATGTTTTCACTGGTTGCCCAGGGCTGGCGTTTCAACCCTTTCAGTATTATTACCTCTGCTCATATGCTCATAATATGGATGTTGTCACCTTTTTCCTCAGTCTATACAGGGGAATAGAGACGCCTTTTCTGTCGTGAAATACCAGTTGAAGGAGCCTTTTGTGACCAGATATTTGCGTATTTACCCTGGTTGGCAATTCCAATCTTTCTGCTTTAGAGTGGAAATATATGGATGCAATCCTAACCCTGGTAAAATATTATCTTTGTAGCTTTATTCTGTTCACTCATCTTACATCACGCAGTACGGAAGTAATTAGAATAACAAAATTGGAGAACTGAATGGGAGTGCACATCCGGTATGCAGACATTGCACTCGCCGTCATTCCCACTTTAGACTATTTTTGTCTGTATCGAGTCCTTAAATGACGATTAAATGAACATCGAAGAATTACTCAAGTTATGCCTAAACGGTTGGGTTCCCCTTGAACGAGTTAAGTCCCAAAGTAGGACAATAGACAGCCACTTTAATTATTAACTCAAAATATTTCGCCGTTTCTGATTGACTCAAAACACCTGCTAATTCTTCATAACCAGCTGGCACTGACCAAATGTGGAAGATGCGAACAATACCCAAGCACCTTTATTTTCACGCAATATTCTATCGATCTATCTCGTTTCCAGCTGCCGCAGCCAAGCTGTTTCAGTATTATTAAATGAACTACACAAACAGCTATCAGAAGACGAGACGCTTAATTTCAGGCTTAAACTGAATTGAAGAAATGCAAGAATACGCAATAGTTATGTTGCTAGGTGGATGTTATTTCCTTTTGAAAGTATCTGCAAGAAATTAAGTACAAACATCTTCTAAATTCCTAAATACTGAGGTGAAATAGGCTTCATTTAATCGAACAAAAAACAATAAGTTAATTTGGCTCGTATAATTAACAATTATTCTTTGAAATCGAGGTGAATAGTGGCTGACCATTCGCGGCGAGGTAAATATTTCTAAAGCCACTACTCACCGAGATTCAAAAGAGTGATTGTTTTAGTATATACACACGAAGTGATCTCAACAAAATCAGAGAGGAAACCATTTTAAGTACGATTTGATTGACGGATCAAATCACGCGAAAATCTAAATACAGATCTTTGAAGAATCTTCAAACTTGGCAATTCACAAGTGTATCACTTCGCAAACAACAGCGTAAAGGCTTTAATGGAACTGTTAAAAGTTTGAATTATTTCCTTACCTCAGAAGAAAAGTAGACCTTTTTTTTTCCTGTTGATTCGCCAAGTTTATAACCAAAAAGGTTTGTTCAGGGTTTCTTGTCTCGTCAGTTCTTTGCGTGAAGTGCTGACAAAAATGGCGGCTCGGATGCTCGAGGTAAGACGATGTCTTCCTGTAGCATTTCTTTTTACTTGCAGCGTAGAATATCTGCAAACATTTGCTCTCAAATTTGTTGGTCATAAATAAACTTTGATTATTTGACCAAATTTTTCTTTATTGTAATAGGAAACGATGAGTTCACGAAACGGCCTCTTCTACGCGAATATACGAGAGTTGTAAACAATACATCGAGCACAAAACTCAGCTACAGTAAATGGAAAAACGCCGTTTTGAATCCTTCGAAGTCTTTTCTTGCCCCGTAAAAAGTCAACCCTAGGATTCTGTCGACTTTTAAAAGATCGACGTTCTCTAAAAAATTGGGAAAAACACCGAGCTCACACATTATCCACTCGCTAGGAAGTGAATATTTAACAATTATTCCTCGAGCTCGAATTTGCTCTTGCCGAAGGCCAAATGGGCTATTGACTCAGAGGCCATGAAGGCGAGAGGAATAATTGTTTTAGTAAAATCCAACTAGTTGGTCAAAAATATCGAGACAAAACAACTTTAGCTAGTTAAAGCCAGACTTGAAGCCTTTTTTTTGCCGCCAAAAAGCCAGCGCTTTGCGCTACTAGTGGGCTATAACATATAGCCTAGTAGTAGCTCAACCAAACAGAACACAGCATTGATAATAGACCACTAGTTGGATTTTACTAATTGTTAAATGGTCCGAGATAGCGCACCAATCAGATTACTTAAATCAACAAGATCACTAGGTGTGTATATACTTATGTGAATTATGCAGAACTAGGAGGCTTTTATCCACCTCGGCCGATAACATTCTCCTCGATTATCCCCATAATTTTTCATATGTGACCCTCCATAGGATTTTAATGCTAAAGGTGAAAGCACGCGCACGACACGCTTTCACTTTTAAACAAAAGAATTTATTTTAACACGCTTTAGCACGCTTGCAATCTTGCCTCATTAGCAATTTCTTTTGTTTCAGAGGACACGCTTGAGACAATTAAGCGTGAGCAAGTCGAGCAAAAGAGCGTGTTAAAGTTTTCAAACAAAAGCTCCGTGCAAAAAAGCTCAACACGCTTTCAGTGTGCGCAAAAGCACGCAAGGCGTGTTATCTATAAGCTAATTAAATTTCCTCTACAAAAAGGAACCGTAAATGATTATGAACGGCACCCTTTTTGGGTAACTATCGAGAAAGAAAAGTTATACCTCAGCGATCGCAGCGATAGTATCTGATTGAAAAAACCTTGTCGCTTGAAAAGTATAAACAGTGAACGGTGTGACCTACTGGATTTATGGGTAGAACTATATTAGCATTGCAAAATCAAAGTTCTTTCCAGAAATCCGCTGAAAACCCAAGCCATTTTTATCATCTTAGTGGTTTTAGTAATCAAGCGTGTTCAGCGTGTCTTACCCAAATTGCACGCTAACCGTGCTATAATTCGCACACTTACCGTGACATATGGCACGCTACAAAAAAAAAAAGGTCTAGCGTGTTAAATTTGCCAAAACAAAGGCAAGTGTGTCCGTCTTTGTTTTTTCAATTTAATATGCGCATATCCGTGATCTACGGCACGCTAAGCGTGTCGTGCAAGCGTGTCGTGCGCGTGCTTTCACCTTTAGCATCAAATTCCTGTGGAGGGTCACATATCATACTCAGCCTGGTTCTATAATTGTCAAATAAAGCTTTTTACAAGTTGTATTCCTGATACCAATAAGTTAACAATCTCAATTGTCACTCCATCCCTAAGTTCCCAGCTTCACTCTACCTTCAAGGTGCACGTGACGGGAAGAAGAGAGACCCTGGGCAGGAGATTGCTGTCACTCCAGTCTAGAAAAATTTATACTGGCAAATAGGGTCTTGGGATAAAAATATAAATAAGAAAAAAAAATAAACAAATAAGAAAACCGCAAGGGCCACTGCGTTAGTAGAATTGACTCCTGAAAATGCTTTTGATACTGCTGTTCCGTATGTCTCAATTAATAATTGATCGATTTGTTGTTGTTTTCTATCTCGCTCTTTTTAATCCTTATTTTTTGTAAGAAGTAATTACAATTGCTTTATATACTGATTTTTTTTTTTTTTCAGAGTGCATTCTACCTGGTTCCGTGTTTTGGGGATTATGGTCGCGAAGAGACAACTCAGTTAACTACTACAGAGCTTTTATCACAAGAATTACAGCCAGTCACATCAATTTCCTTTTACAAACGAACAATAGTCAGCGGCGCAGATACAATAGGACTGAACCAGTGCTCGTTATAGATAAAATCTCAGATATGAAGGAGATCTCTGTTAATTCATCAGTTATTGCTGTTCACAAACCTAGTATGAACGAATGGTATCGCGCTGGTAATGTGACTGGTACCAATGAGCGTTTATCCTTGGTAACTGTCAGGTTTAAAAATGGGGACCAGAAACGGGTTCCGCTCAACCAACTCCGATTGGTGAAAAGACCTAAATTTTGTGTGGATAGAGTTTGAGACAATATGAAAATATAAAAGCAATAACGTAAAACAATGTTCTCATATAAGATAGAATATAGTTGCCGGAGATTAGGAATGAGTAAAATCATTTGGAAACTGGGCTAAATAAAATAGCTTTGTTTTTCAAAGAGAAATTAGCCGCATTGTAAGAACATAAAAGAAGCATGAATACTAAAAACGTTTTGTTAACAGTGGAATTAATTAGGCCAAAGATCTTAACAGAGTTGACTAAGGGCCTGTCAGTACTTGAAGGTGGGCGACCCTAGATAGGTGAAGTAACTCGCTCAGGTATGGTAAAAAAAATGCCTTTACATGAAATTTCCAAACTCCACCAGCTCGGAGTCCCTTTTTCAGAATTATTTAATCGATGTTCGCCAAGCGCGAACATCTAGTTGCAGTAACGTTGTCATAGAATAAAGAGCTAAATTGGATTATATCTAACATGACGAAAGAATGAAGCATGAAACATCTTTACCGTGTCCAGTTTACCTTCAATAACTCTCATAACTTCATTGATCTGAAAGTGAAATATAATGTTGAGCGACAAAGCTTGTTTATCAGCAGCAATATGCAAACGTAATCCGGTGCATAACTATTGAATGACTATTTGTTTGTTTGTTTGTTTTTTTGTTTTGCAACGTCGATGTAAACAAAAAAATGGCAAGCAGACGACGTTTTCTGGTGGTTAATGCCCCTCTAATCTAACTTGCTGCTCTTTCTGCACTTTTTCAGTGCTGTGACTTTCTATTGTCACTTTTAATGGTACCATATAGTTGCGATTCAAATAAGATGCGAAGTTGATGTCACACGAATTCCACCCTGGGCAGGTAGGTTTGCCCCACATTGAATCGTTACATGGCAAACTTTGACCCCGGTTGAGAGGATAACCCAGTCTGCTAGACTCGGCGGGTCATCCTACGCTTATGTTAACGTNAGGTTTGCCCCACATTGAATCGTTACATGGCAAACTTTGACCCCGGTTGAGAGGATAACCCAGTCTGCTAGACTCGGCGGGTCATCCTACGCTTATGTTAACGTGATGAAATTAAAATGAGAGATTATACGACTTATATGGGCAGGCAGGTTACCCCACCTAAACGAGATACCTCACCTACCTAGGGTCTCCTACCTCCATGTAAACAGGCCCTTAGTTGGAAGGGTTTGCGGTTAACTTAATTGAGTTTCAAGAATTGTCGGGAATGCAATGAATATAAAAGAAAAGTTTGTGGTGTAAAGTAGAAGACCAGACCATTTAGAAGACGAAGTATATTAAAGTTTTAACTTTGTTTCGGTTGTGTGATGAAGTCGTCGTTGAATTAATACTTAAAATTGAAGGCAAGCCAAATTTCAAAACACCAGTTCAGTGACAGATTTGGAGAGCACCGACGCTCAATAGAAGAAGCCAGAAACCCACATCACTTTTATCATCCTACCGCCGCTTCAGACCACTTCTCCCTTCCAGATCATTCTATCAAGGACATAGAACACATTCCATTAGAACTAATTAATTCAGACAGGGACGGTATGCGTAAGGCCCGCGAAGGATTTTTGATATCTAAAGGCAAAACACTTGAACCCAATGGGATGAACAGACGAGATGAAATTTAATCTATTGACATATATTTTTATGTAACCTCTTTATACAAGTTTTTGTCTATTGTATTCCCCAACCAATCAGATTTTATTTTTTACTTTTGTATTATTTTATTTACTGTAACCGTTTATTCTATTTTCACTTAGCTTTTCCCATCCCTGATGAAGACTAGTTTTGTCTAGTCGAAATATTGGGCAAATAAATGTGTAAACCTTAGCTGTCCGATCAGCCTTGCCTTCAATTTTAAGTGTTAGTTTATATCGCTGATCCTGATCTAGGACAAGACCCGGCTTTCCCTCGCCGCTGTTTGTCCAATAAAATGGATTTACAAAGAGATTAGAATTGGTCTTGCTGAAAAGAAAAAAAAAAAGGTTTATAATAACGAACAGCCTGCAAACCACTAAGCTGAAACTTATGTTACGTTAGGCTGCTTTCAAACGTAGAATTTCTTATGAGTGCCGAACACCTATTTTAGTCGAGGAAAATAATTAAAGACGGCGGTTGATGTAGACTTCGGATATAATTGTGCCGAATTGAAATCCGTTTGTTTAAATGTTACCCAGTATAGATACCGGGGTTTCTATAATTAAAACATTATATTCGGCACATGTGAAATGCGACTTCTGAATCAAATGTTGAACTTAAGTCGAATTTTCGACTGTAATTCAGTCGCAGATTCGGCAAAATCGCATTTAATTTGAGACTTTTGATTCAGACGTCGTATCTCAAAGCAGTTACCTCTCGAATTAAATTAGGCACATGTGAAATTCGACGTTTGATCGGACTGGGTAATGGTAACAGTGTCCGGAGTATTACTATAAATACCGGTAGATACGCTATAATAATAATAATCAGTAATAATAATCAGTTTATTAAACCCTTTGGTAGTGTATAACACTAAATTATAAGGGAGGTCAAGAATACGCAGAACACATAATTACACATGGCAAGAAGGCAAAAACAATTAAATCCTATTGTAACTGTGGGTAACAAAATTACTAAGGCGGTCCGTTATGACAAAGCGGAATTCAGAACGGGAAAAACCCGACCTCAACCCGTACCCATGAGCGACATTCGTGGGATGCGGCAGCAGGTGTGAAAGGAACCCGGACTCCTTGATGTTAGATATAAAACGCCTGCAAGCCTCATCACGGCGCGACAACAGTGTAAGCAAGCCACAGCGCACGAGTGCCGACTCATAAGAGCAATCTGGAAAAATGATTCCTAAAGCAGACTTCTGCACGCTTTCCACCAATTGAACCAGACAGTTGGGTAACGCTGCCCACACCGGAGATGCATATTCTAAAATGGGCCGCACAAGGCTACAATAAACCTGAATGAGATCAGCTGGTGGGAGGCCTGATTTCATTGAGACACGCAAAACATAGAGACGCTTGCGTGCTCTCTTCACAATATAGTCGCAGTGAATAGACCACGATAAATTGTGCGACAGATGGACACCGAGCAACTTATAAGATGACACCTGCTCTATAACACTGCCCGATCGCGACATCTGTAAGGGAGGTAGGTCGGAGGGCTTATACTGTAAGAAATCTAGGCGTAACTCTTTACATTTGGATGGATTTAGCTTCATACCATGACTACTAGCATAAGAACAAATATCCCCAGCTACAAAGGGCAGCATGCTGGTTGAACATCTAGGAATAATCTACAAGACTGAGAGATCGTCCACATACTTAACTCTAGTTTCCAGTCCTTCACTAGGTTGTTGACGAGGATTGCAAACAACAGGGGGGCTAGTCTTGTCCCCCTGAGGGATACCGCCCCTTGGAATAACGCTGTTGGACAGAGCACTACCGATTTTGACTTGTTGCGACCTTCCCGTCAAGAAGGCTCCAATCCATCTAATTAAGGCCTCATGCACCCCCAAACCGCGAAACTCAGATACTAAAACAGAATGATCCACCAGGTCAAATCCTTTGCTAAAGTCGGTAAACAAGATGCGAGCATAGGAATGGCTGTTGTCAAGCGCTTCTAGGATACAGTGAAGCAAGTAAACGAGCGCATGCGTAGTTGATCTGCCTGGGAGTGCAAACTGTTTTAGATCAATTTTATCCATGACTTGATTAAATAGGCTAACATGAAACCCTCAAATATTTTAGCTATTGGAGAAGTTAAAGTAATTGGCCTTAGATCGTTCTTAATACATTTAGGTGGTGGACATGTAGGGAGGGGCGTGACTACAGACTCCTTGATCTGAAAAGGGATGAATTCTTGCACTAACGAGGCATGATACATATGATACATATGGCATTTTTTTTTATATTCCTGTAGATTTTGCTTTCAATTTACGACGTTATGTTACTAGCTATATGCACCACACATGTGTAATGTCACGAAAAATTTGCTCCCTGGGGATTCGAACCCTGAACCCCGAATACGTTAGAACTATAAATGAACGCCTCTACCCACTGGACCACCTCGGTAAGCACTGTCAGTTCACGTTTAAACAAAATATATTCCTTCTCTATGGTGATTGAAAGTTTTCAAGGAATTTTTTTTTTTCGGTTTCCCTGTAGAATTAAATCTTTAACTGAACGAGGCCAGACGTAAAGCTCAAAAAAAGCCATTAATACTCTTTCAAGCTTGATTCATGCCGGGGGACGTTTAAGAAATTTATGAACCATCGATCTCGCGGCTACCGACTGAACAGTACGGACCGTACGATTCTCTCCCTGCTCGTAAGGTGTCTTTTCATCGGTCGGGGAAAATATTAATACAACATTGTTTATCATTATTTCCATTGTTTTAGGTTAGGGTAACAAACCATTTGGCTGCTAGCGTTAGAAGAACTGCTACATGATCTCTCTCCCCGGAATGAAGAAAAACAATATGGCCGCCAGATACATCCTTTTAGCTTTGAAAGTTCTCCTTTATTAACAAACGTTGTACTTTTATTTCCACAAACCAACAGTTACGTTGAAAAAGGATTTTATAAAAGTCTCTTAAGTAGGGCTCCTTTTCGATTTTAATTTGCAATATTGGTCAATTTACGCACCTTTTAAACTTCTGGCTCAGTTTTTGTTTGCTTCTGCTATGAAAATGAAACAATAATTACTCAGGGGTAATACAGTGTAAAGATTTATAGAGAAAAACAACAAAATCTTGCAAATTTATGGCGAAAATTGTACTTTAAAAACGAATTAAAATATTTATAACGCTCTGATCTCGTGACTGATGACGTCATGTCCCTTCTTTGGCTATTAAAAAAAAATTGTCAGGTAGAGCATAACTTCCCTGCAAATGATGAAACGTCAACTCTCTATGGGCGTCGATAAGACCGGAACACGGAACATGCCGGAACACTCCCGAAAATCCCGGAACATCCCGGAACATGAAAAAAAAAGAAAAATGATAATAACAATAATAAAATGATTTTTGTAAAAATTAATAACAACGTAAAATAACAAAAAAAACAAAAAAAGAAAAGAAAAGAAAAAGGAAAAAAAAGAAATAGAAAAAGAAACTCGTATGAGAAAACAATATTTTGTCACAAATAATTTGTTGGGCGAGTGAGGGTCCATGCAAATGACAGTAATTAGTGAAGGCTTGCTTCTAAATTCAAAATATATTAAAATGGGTCGCGAGGAGGAGGGTTTTCAAGCTTTCCTCACACAGGCACTTGTTGTATTGTTTGCGAAGCGGTCAGTAACGGTTATCGATTTACGGCTTTGCGACCGTAAGAAGAGGTTAGGTGCTCGTCGCTTTGGACTTTAGTGGATAAGATTCACATTCGCCGTGAATAGTTGCAGTGCCAGCAGTAGCACAGTGGTAGTTTCTAACTGTTATCAATTAGCCTGAATTTTAGCCGTCTCCCGAGTCGCAAGTGAAATTTGCGACTCGAGGAGATGGCTGAAATTCAAGCGAGATCACAGCCCCCTATTTTCTTCTGCCAAGTTGAAGATGGCGATCGCCGCTGTCAAAGCGATTTGGGTATCCTCTGACGACAAAACTGATGAGAGCGAAGTTGGTGCTTACATGGCAAATAATTACAAGAGGTAGCTGTGTAAGGAAGGCTTGAAAACCCTCCTCCTCGAGTCCCATTTCAATATTTTTGAATTTAGAAGCCTTCACTCATTACTGTCATTTGCATGGACCCTCACTCGCCCAACAAATTAATTGCCAAAAAATATTGTTTTCTCATATTCGGAGATGATACCAGTTTCTTTTTCCTAACCAGATGTCTTAATTTTTCGTTGTTTTGTTATTTTGTGTTATTTTGTTATTATTAATTTTTACAAAAATTATGTTATTATTATTATTATTTTGTTTAATTAATTTTTCTTTTTTTCATGAAAATTATTTTTATTTTTTTATGTTCCGGGATGTTCCGGAATGTTCCGTGTTCCTGGTTTTATCGACGCCCCATTTTTGTTTTAGTTTGCAACCCTGTTTTGATTGCAACAACAGTTTTTTTCTCTTCTTCTTCCTCCGTTTTTTAATAGTTCGTAAGGAAATCGCAACCTAAACGAAACTTTTTATTCCAACGTGATAGCGGTTTAAACAAATTCAACACCGGACCACGGTATCGCACACTTTCCTTGTCACTTTCCTTGACATTACAAGAAACTGTAACGACGATCCATAACAAAAACAATTTATCAACGTGATGGAATTTGTGTTGTAAATTACAAAAATATTCCTATTAGGGTTACTTTCACTTTATCTCATTATAAATCAATTTTGAAAAGGTCTCAATGTATGTCCCTATATGGTGATGTCATTCTAGACTTTACAAGGAGCACTAATAAAAGTGTATTAAACGCTGTTTGACTGTTAAAAAATATTGCCCCTGGAATTATTCTTACCAATATTGATAAAGCTGTGCGAAAAAAAGCGTGCTGTAACTAATACTATATTGGACCTTGAAGTACTAAAAAGTTTGCCTGTCTGCAGCTTTCGCTGCTTTCGTTTCGCTTCTCATTCATGATTAACACAACAAAAATGTTAGCTATCCTTAAGGCTAAACCCCCCCTTTCCCCTCCATTCCCCCCACCTCCAATGCCGTTTGACAATGCCTTTAAGCCATAACCTGGTCTCTTCTTTTCGTTCATTCTTTACACATGTTTGGGTGACGGGTGGCTGCTATGAAAGCGAAATTTAACTTCATAAGCGACGCAACGTTGAGATCACATTGGGTTTTCGCACTTTTCTGCTTAACAGTTCTGTTAAGTTTTCTGCAACAGTTCTGAAAGCAGTTTATGGATATTATTATCGTTGTTATTATTATTATAAAATCGTTTTCCTTAAAAATATTTGTGTTGCAAAGGTTCGGTTTTGTGGGGGGGTGGTAAGGGGGGGGGGGGGGGGGTCCACTTGTCGGTTGTCGGTTAAAATTCAGTTACTTTGTCGGTGGTCGGTTAAAATTTTCGATCTTTGTCGGTAGTCGGTTAAACGTTTTGATTTTTGTCGGTCGTCGGAAAATCTCAGTTAATAAGTAAAAACGCTTGTTAATTATTAATATGTTTATGTATTTCACCCAGTTTCAAGACTTTGATCCCTAAGGAAAGAGTAAAACTTGTAAGAATGCGTCATTTGATTGAACTTCATTAACTCTTGTTTGTTTATACAACATGATCGTTTATTTCACCATTGTTTGCCAAATGAATATCATGAGTACTGATAAAATCACCAAACCTTTTATTGTAAATGCGAACTTGGTTTCCCTGTCGATTACAGGGCACAGTAAAAAGCAATTAAATAATTAATGGACTCCAGCCTTTTGGATACTGGCTTAAATTATTCTTAGTGAAAGACTGCAAGGAGTGACAGGGTGCACATCTATACATTTAATGTTTTGGCTCTAACAAGCATGTCCTTTGCCATAATTTTCCTTTCTCAAAGAAATAACACTTTAAACCTCGGACGTACAAGAGGTGGGGGGTGGATACCACCCCCCCTCCCCCCCTTTAGGTTTTTCTGGGATTTTTCCAAGAGGATGAAACATCAGCACCTGACGTTTTCAGTAGATGGTCGTTTATCCCTCGCACGCATTTTGAGACAAGTTCAGTGATGATCAGTTTCTATGGTCACGAGGTATGACGTAATAAGTAGCAGGTGGTCAAGCCATTTTGAGTGAAAATGTATGTCTCTTTTTCAACTTTTTTCAACAATAAAAGAAAAATCTTGCAGCTAAAATCATGCAAAGTGCTTATTTATGTGTTATTATTCATGTCAAGCAATTACCATTTCTCGCTGTTTTAACCTGATTTCTAATTCTTGGTAAAATCCAAGATGGCGGCAAAAATGGCAACCATTGTTGGTGACGTAACAGGCCTCCAGCAGCGCCACCATTCATAAAATATTCCTCATCTTGTTGAGAAGATCAAAGGCTTTTCAGTGAAGGCAAAATCAAAAACTCTAGGGAGGGGTTCCATCTACCCTTCTCTTGTACCATGGTGGGGGGTATGATTTTGCGTGTACGTCCGAGGGTTAAGTTGGCAATCTGCTCGCTAGGACCAAGCATACAAAACAGGAACTTCAGTGGAGGCAAAACTCAAGGTCAGCTATAATCCCCGAACATGCTTACTTCAAAGAACTACAATGAGTTTAACAAATCCTTTCAATAGACGATACTTCCCAAAACTCAGGAACTAACCGTGTGGTCAATACATTGAATTTCCTTGGACTACGAACTGTTTATTAAGAAACTAGCACGTGCTGCAAAATAATCATTCGGATAGAAAAACCTTAAAAATACCAAAACTCCAAAACAGAACAGCAACTACTTCATAACATTAGTTGTAGTAATGTACCCGTATCAACAAAAGAGGAAGTTCTTTCTGTTAGACCATCTAATGAGTCATAAATTTAAAAAGGTTACTTCCTAACGGCTAGGGAAAAAAATGCAAAATGCCCTTTTTTCTGAAAACAAAGATTGATAATGTCAGCCTAAGTCGGTAGTCGGTTAATATTTTTCCTGTCGGTAGTCGGTAATTTTTTACTCGTTTTGTCGGTAGTCAGTAATAATTTTCGCCCTTTGTCGCTAGACGGTTAACCCCATTCACACCCTCTTGTATTGTTTGCCATGCGGTTTGACGGTTATCCATTTACGGCTTTGCGACCGTAAGAAGAGCTTAGGTGCCGTTTCGTCGCTTTGGACTTTAGTGGACAAGATTCACATTCGCCGTGAATAGTTGCAGTGGCAGTGGTAGCGCAGCGGTAGTTTCTAACTGTTACCAATTAGCCTGAATTTTAGCCGTCTCCCGGGTCACAAGTGAAGTTTTACGACTCGAGGAGATGGCTGAAATTCAAGCTAGATCACAGCCCCCTATTTTCTTCCGCCACGTTGAAGATGGCGATCGCCGCTGTCAAAGTGATTTGGATATCCTCTGACGACAAAACTGGTGAGAGCAAAGTTGGCGCTTAAATTCGAATGCTTTGCTAACGTGTTTGTTCCCTTGAATTTTGTGACGTTACTGGATTTTAGTGAACAAAATTTCCTTTTGGAAACAGTAATGCGTAGCTATTCTCGGCGATTAGACTTTCTTGAATTAAATCCTTATGTTGACTATTTATCCCACATAATTACAAAAAAAGAACAATCTTGAGTTCCGCAGAATAAAATAATGACCCAATAATGGAACTTCAACTTGTATGGGAAGGGCTGTTGTGATTCCCGTGATCATGGAGATCCTAACAGACTTTCTAGCTCGGCCCGTTTCAGACTTCAGACATGACACTGACACGACGGAACCAAATGCTCCGAGACTGATATATTTAGCACGGTGGAACACAAAACAAACAAACAAAGACGGACGGCTCTTTCTTTTCTATTCACCTTTGACCTGCACACGTAACAAACTAATACTGTAATATTCAGTGAATTTAGATGAAAAATAGTGTTCACAAAAATAACAAGTAATAATAATAACCGACTTGGCTTGACATGAAATACTGCACCGATATTTCAGTCCATCGCAGACTTAAATGAATAACCGCCAAATGATTAACTCATGGCAAACAATTACAAGCGGTAGCTCTGTGAGGGTAATGTTTGGGTAATCGATTGTTATTTTATAGTAAACGTACCATTGCATTTGATGTTTGCTTCATCTATAGCGATATATCGCTAGAACTGAATCAATCAGAGCCAATCCTAGTGAGATGAGCCTATTGCGCATGAATGCAATGCAAAGAGAACTGCCGGCAACACAAATAAATTTCTCTCAGTTGGGCTAATCACAACGGCTTTTCGGTGTTTTTCGGCTTTTAGTTGTTTTTTTCCTTTCGGTTTGGACGGGCGCGCGCCTATTCAATAAGCCATTTTGGACACTCGCAAGTCTCCCAAATCCGAGAAATTTCCGATAGCTTTGTTAATCGTTGAACCTTAATGCAAGGGAGCCTGAATGGATGAGACATTCACAAAGACGTGTTATATCTACTGTTCATTTTTTTGTAAGTACATGAGAATTCGACCTTCCTTCCGGCAATGTACACCGTTAAGCTGAAACAGCAATGACGGCCCGTCCTTTTTTTTGTTGGCAAATATCCACTAGCTGTACTCGAAGCGGGTTAATCTGACTATTTCAGCTTAGGCGGATGTGAAATACAGGTTTCAGTACAAATGAAGCTCAAAGTGACACGTACAAATTTATAACACGGTATAATCATCAACGTGAATGAATCAAGTCATGTATTTTAAGGTAGGTTACAACCAGTGAGTATTTGTGTTTGCTTATTCTCTAGGGCTGGTTAAAACGTACATGAACTAATTATTAAATGTTCAAGGTTCTCCATTATCTTGAGTTCATGCAACGAATTTAAGTGCAGTGAAACACTTTGACATGAGACAATCAGCTCAAGAACGCGAGTTTAGCAACACGGCTCGGCAACAAGAAAGAGGTGAAACGGAACGGCAAATATATGCTTGGTACGCACACCGTAGTATTGTTTGAAAATGTGTATTTCTATTGCATGTGCTCAATAAAAAGGAAAATATTAACAATGCCTAGACTGCAAGCAGTCTACTTTTGAGTCACGGTAAAATGCGAAAAACTCACAAAGCGCGAGGAACGAAAGGCGAAGCCGGGTACTTAGTAAAAATGGCAGGAATTAATTCCCAGCAGAAAAACCAATCTGTCCTAATCGCAAAAATTAGTTCCCGCAAAACACAAAAAAAATAAACTCCCTCAAATTTTTCGTGACACACGGTAACGGTGGCAAACGCACATCGATAAATTATCTTAAAAGATCGCTTCCAGGATAGGAGCAGTTAAAAGAATGAGAGATTTTGTTCCAACGCCTTCTCTCCATTGTAAATACAACGCTCTCAATTCAGTCTCAGTTCGGTTATTTTAATATTGTCTGGGGTAATTGTGGAAAAACTTTGTTTGACAGGCTACAGAAGCTTCAGAACCGTGCTGCTCGTGTTCGAACCTTTTCTAGATATGATGCTGATACCAACCGCTTATTCAGACAACTCAATTGGCTTGAACACTCAGTTTCAAATACAGAAAGCCTCAATGGTTTACAAGTCTTTAAATGATCTTGTTCCAGGATATTTATCCTCTAAATTTTTTAAAAGATAAGAAACGCGCTATTCCCTAAGGGACTCTCTTAACCATGCATGAAACTAATTGTCCCGTTCCCGCGAACTAACTTTATGAGGAACAGCTTCAGTTCTAGCGGAGAAGTTCTCTGGAACAGCATGCCCTGTGATGTTAGAGAGGCTAAATCTTTAACTCAATTTAAACGATTGGCTTATCTGAATTGCTGATTTTTTTAAAGTACTGTGTACACGGCATTTAGGAAAAACAAGTCTTAGTCAGGTTAGTTGAAGATAGTTTTGCATATCGTTTAGGGTAGTTAGGTTTATTTGAAATTTTTTATACTCCTGATGAATGTTACCGTGTTTAAATAAAGAATTATTCTATTCTTGTATTCTATTACAGCTTTCAAAACAGTATAATTGTTCTTTTTTGTTGTTTTTGTGTTTTTGGCCTTTATTAAAATGTTGACTCAGAGAGGCAAAAGTTAGATTTACTCAGTCAGATTTTAGAACCTTAGAAAAAGAAATTATAAAGGGAAGAAGGAAAAAGGTCAATCAAGGGTCACGTTTTACATTATCTCCCAGCTTGTGTGTCGTGTACGTCCGAGGGTTAAGCTGAATTAAGTTAATGGCACCTAAACCTCATACTGAGTGGAAGCTGTAAGTTTTCTAAAAGTCTGTCACCGTCGGGTTTCAGTCGAAAAAAGGTAATAATAGCAAAAATCACGGATACATTGTAAGTAAACTTAATAATGTGATTGGGGACATTTACACTGGAAGCTTTGCGAACTGTTAACAAGCTCACCTTCTCTCACTTCCTCTTCAAGCGAAGATTTCTCTCAGATTCAAGAGTTTGATTGCTCCTTCTTCTAGATGCTAGCTTAAGATTGTCTTCGGAACGTATTTTAAGTATTTTTGACCATGCAACTTTAAAAAATTATATCTCTGCTGTTATTTACAGTTCCATATCAAGCTATACCTCATTGGAAAGGGCAAAAATTAAACTTTCAGAAAAAAAATATTTCGGTCTCAGTGTTTTATACTTGCCAGAAAAGTTGTGTATTTTATGTAACACAGTGCAAATATTTTTTTTTCTTCAATATCTAAGTAAAACAGCCCGAATATCGGTCGAAAATATAGAGCAACTAACAATTTTCTACAAATTTATTTTGTGACCCCATCAGATTATGTAAATGAGGTCAGAGCTAATTAGCATAGCGAAACTAGATACTTTTAATAGCCTCACTTTGTGGCCCAATATTTACCTTCGAAAGACGCTTGCTTTTTTAGTTTCTCGGTGAAATATCGAGTTACAAACAAGCAATCATGAATTCACTGATATAAGTCATCAAAATAAGCAAGGCTTTGAAGGTAAAAAGCTCCGCGGGACGGATTTCACTGCGTTTCAACAGAATGTGTGACAGACTATGGCCTACTCGGGCGAATTTGAAGCAAAGATTCTTACTGTTTTATTACCTCTATTTTCGCGTTTATTTCGCTTGTTATCCTCCAGAATCCTCAAAAATAATTTGCTTGACTTGTATTTGGTCGAAATTCGTCGATAAAAGCTTTCATTCTTCGCAAAAGCCGCGACAAAATTCTTCCCGACGTAAGCGCCATTTTTACTAGATTTGAAAAAATCGTTGCGTGAAGCTCAAAACTCCCCAGGGCCTGGAACTTGGCACATAATTGGCTAAGTCTGTTAACTTCCTGTGGGCCAAATTTGGAGGCAATCGGAAGTAACACAATTTTTTACGAGTGTTGGTCGCGTCATCGACCAAAACTGGTGGCCGGTTTGTGTCGAGAGCCCCGGTAAAAGCAATACTTTTGTTAACAGAGAAAACAGCAAAACTGTCAGCTGTTCCAAAAACCTGTTCCAATGCACCTCTCAATTCGTTCGAATGAACCACTTACTGTACACATGACAAAGCCTAATGTGGTAAAAAGTCAATAAAGTTTTCCTACAAGATCGCATCCAAGTGGAGGAGAATCCGAACATTGTTTGAGCTGAGTGAGTCATTCTACATATGCTGAAGTAAGAAAATGACGTCACAAAGCAATTGTCTGGTATTCTTGGTAACCAGACCGCAGGAACACAGCGTTTTAATGGTGGTGGAAAGCTAATGGTTTTTTAGCGCCAAAGAATGCCACCTTCCTTAATCGTATGACGCTATGATTTTCAAACCATGTTAAAACTGTAAATTTAGCGAAAAAAAAGTATTCAAGGATTCAGACCATAATAGCACTTAAATGCATTTTTGAGTGGTGAATAGAACTACGCCAGGTCAGCCTCCTCCTCAGGCGCTTCGTTTTTCGCATGGTAGAGGCGAGCGAGAAACTCGAGTGACTGGTGATGAACCGCAAGCGACCATGGGAAGGGTACAGAAGGCAGGCGCAGCGCCTGCCAGATCTTGTGTCGTTTCCTTGGCAAAAAAGTTACCATGATGACGTCATTGAGCGTTTTCCTGGGCGTTTCGTATGTCAAATAGAAATTACGTGCAAATAAGACATCATGTTTATTGATGGTATGCTCTTAAGTAACATTCTTTAAAGAACTACTAAAGGACTGAGGTGACTTCACAGCAATGAGTCACCTTATAAAGCATTGTGCTCTGCTGTTATAGGATGGTTTTCACCAGCTGTGATAGGTGAATTTCGATCCTCGCTGTTTCGCTGATTCGTTCCCTCGCACGGCTCTGGTGTCAATCGCTTGCACTGAAGCTTTAACTTGTAATCCTGGATTCCAAGTTCTTTCGCCCCTTGATTTACTCCGAAGGCACTTATTATAAGGCCTGAAGAAATGACTTGAGTTCCTTATTTTCATCTTTGGTCAGGAATGAACATTTCATGGGTTTTTCCTCTCCTTTGTAAATACACGCAGTGACTTCCTGCAGAACTTTCAAGGCAGCCATGATCAAAATGACCACAAATGATCAAAAAAACAAACAAACAAACAATCGCAAGAGCCCAGCGGGAGGTCGCAAGGCGCGAAAGTGGCGCAAAATGGAAAAGGCCGTGGGGGAGGGGGAGAGTTGTTCTCGGACAAGAGCCGATATTGGCATGTATTGTCAATATCGACAATATTTGATGGCAAAGTGAAAAAAATTGCATTTGAAAGTATTTTTCACTATTTGGGCCTTCTACATTGACTAATAAACTTATTTTATTCTTTTAAAAAATGAAAACTTCGATCTTCGATATCCCAGAATCTTTTTTTAAATATCCCGTATTCCTTTAATTTTTTACCCAAATATCTCGTATCCCTATAACCCCTAACAAGGCCTCAAGCTTACATTTACCTAACTCTCGGTAATCGTTACGGGAAGATCCTTAGATTCTCGGGTGATAAGTAATGAACTTTTATTTCCGATCAGGGAAGAGTTTGAAGAGAACGAAGGTCACAGAATTGATCAATCAATTATTTTGGACTACCTCAGTCAATCTTGATGAGGGAGACAAATATATCTTGCTATAAAGGCAGTCTTCTCTAGCTTAAGTTTTTTAGTATTTTTTTAATATTGTACAGTAATTAACGCTATAATATTCTTATCTATTTTATCTTGTGTAAGAGATTTTGTTATTGCTCTCATTAGTTTTAACTTTATTTCATTTTATTTAGCTAGACGTCTTGCATGATGGTCCCCCCATTGCAAGACTAAAAATTTTTGAATAAAGGTTGAATAATAAGTATGGTTCAGTTGAAACACAATGGTTCAATGACCACACTACTACATCTCATTCAAACTGGCCCCGGTTGTTCAAACGTTGGGTAGCGCTATCCACTGGATAAATCACTATCCAGCGGATAAGTATTAGGAAAACTTATTGCACTATCCACTGGATAGTGATTTATCCGGTGGATAGCGCTATCCAGCCTTTGAGCAACCGAGGCCAGCTGGTCTGTAGTCTCAATGTACCTTATATTTATTGGGACACACAAATGTAAAAGAAGGGTACTGAACGGGCTTAACCCTTTTTGAGCTATTTTGAAAAAAAATAGCTCATATGTCAGTGGTTTGGGTGTATGTATATTTATGGCTTTGTTGCTTTGTATGTTCGCATGTTTGTTGCAGGGGCTAATAAGGTTGAAGGTACCATGAGTTGATACGTAAGAACCAATGAGATTTTGACATCTAACCGTTAATGACATTGCTTAAGGTCAAACAAGGGCGCTTGGAGACCGCCATCTTGATTCTTCACAATTTTTATGTCTTTTATTACGGCGAAAGGTGTTTAGAAGCATAACATTGAAATATCTTCATGATTCAAACGCTGAGTATAGTGATGCAGCTGTTTGAGGGGTGCATATTTTAGTGTGGCTGCTGCTTCAAGACATTTGACCTAATTCGGGCTGAACGCGAACGGTACAATGCACGTATGTCATAATGTATGAATTCTGTTTCACCTGCTTCAAGGTAGAGTGGAAAAGACCATATATTTTTCAAAGTTCCTCCAATGAAACAATAATTGAAATTTAGATATAGACCTTAATTCTGGAGTATGCGGCCAATAGATTGTGGTTTTTGAAGTTTGGAAGGCAAGGCGAGTATTGTTAATCCTGTAAAAAAGCTTTTTTCTCTCGGTTACAAAGTTCAACAGACCTTTTTTCGTACCAGGAAAAAAAAAAACATGAATTAGGCGAACAACGTGAAACAAGCTTGCTGCTTAAGAGTCATTATAGTTATTGAAACGTATTTTAATTAGTAAAGATGCGTAATTTAAGTAGAAACAGTAACGTCAGAGAATTGAATGGGAAGAAGTTGGTTGACAAAATAATTACACATTGTTTTATTGAGTGGAATAACATGATATGAGTAGAACTGAATATATTTCGGCAGTTTGATAATTTCCCTGGAAGGAAATAAATGTCAGGCTATCAACTTTAACGTTGCATGAAGTATAATTTAATTGCAGATATTGTAAAGCCGAGGAGATTTCTTAAAATCGTTTGAGCAAATTTTCTAGCAAACAATTTGCGTTATTTTACGCACGAATTGTAAAAGGGACAAAGTCCAACACCTTCACATGTAAATTGTGTGCATGAGTTATTTTCATAATCCTGTTTACTGAATTACTGTGTGATAACTTGAATTCCCTCAAGTAAGAACCACGAAAGGGGCAGTCCGACACTTTCACGTGCAAACTGTGTGATTCTTCATTTCATGCTGGCTTTTTACAGTAATGATAGTAACTCGAACGTATGTAGAGATCTTTAGTTTTGTAACTAGTGCCTAAGCAAAGGCTCTTTTCTTTTAAGAAGCAATAACTTATAACACACTTAGAACTAAGTCGTCAGAGTCGAAGACTGATTCATTGAAGTGCAATCGCACGTGACAACCTCGTGAATAATGATGTTCCAACCATCTACAACAATGATGAAAATCGTGACATTTCTTAGCTATTCGGTATTCGATGAACTTCATTATTTTAAGAAACCATGAAGAAACTTTGAAACATTCGAGTCTTTCCTCTATTAAAATAACGTTTGGTGAGTTGATATTCATTTGTTTATTTTGCACCAGATGTCTGAAGGAAAGATAGAAAAGTGAATCTATAGTATGAGGATCGAATTAAAGCAACTATGCGCAGCGGTTCTCGTTTTCATTAATGTGCAGCTATACCCAATTTGCACAAAACATAGCCTTAATCTAGGATTAAGAGAGTAGACTGCCGATACTGTTACACTGAAGCATTCAAAATGGCTCACGCACGTAAAACGTGCCTATGTTTAACAGAAGTCAGCTCAATGACGACATGCGAGTTCAATAATCTCAGTAGCCTGTGTACAGTATTTTTTTCTGAGGGGAAGGGGCAACTGTGCACATGCTATTATCTCAGTATTAGTTCAAAAAACACACATCAACCCAATTTCCATTATCCAAAAGGGCAAAATATTATAATACTTTGGGCAAGACAGATCGAGTTTAAGTTGAAAGGGGTGCAGGTTTTCTCTTTTACTGACCACACAACAGTTCAATGATCTGACCATATCTCAGTTCAAGGGCTGGACGGATTGTATATGGGTTGCCATGTGACACTAGCGCTGAATATGTCTTAATGCGAACTGGTTGGGACAGTCTGGAAACAATGTACAAACTACGATTAACGGAGTTTGTCTTTGTCAAGTGTTTAAAAGGTTACACCATCACGGAATTTAAAGATTTGTTTTTACAGAGGAATTCAGGCCGCATAAGAAATGAGAACATCATTCTTCCAAGACCAGAAACAAATTTTATCAGGAACTCCATACGCTTTAGAGGAGCAATCGCATGGAACACTTTAACGGACAAGGAAACAAGGTCTAAAACCTTGAAAGAATTTAAACGCTGTCTTGTGAAATTTGGATACTGATAAAATAAATTTCAAACCTATTTTAGCTACAACTAAAAATAGAGGTACCGGTTACGAATACTTTTAACAGCTTTAATTTTCAATTGTACATTTTCACAACCTATTTTAGCAACAACTAAAAACTAAAATATCGGTTACAAACATTTTTAACAGTTTTTAATTTTTAATGGTACATTTGCTTTCAGTAGTCCTTATTTTTGTTGTAATTGTTGTATACACGACCCCACCATCAATGCTGATCCTTTTATCGCGCTAAAATAAAGTTCTTATCTTATCTATCTTATAATAATAACAGCAGAAGTTCATAAAACATACATAAATTCAATGTCCAGTGACACTAATTTAAGGAATATGAGCAATTTTTTTTATTATTCTGGGTGAGGTGGAAGCAAGGGACAACGGTTACATTGAACCATGTAGATAACATTTTTGGCGCTACGGGTGAAACACGCCCCATGACTTCACACATTACTTGTAACACTAAAAATGTTGTCTACATGGTTCATGTAACCGTTGTAATTTACAATATATAGGTGAAACTAAGCGACGTCTCAAGGACAGATTTAACGAACACAGACGTGCAGTCGACAAAACTAACATTAAATCTAAACCCACCACTGTTTCTGAACACTTTCTCTCTCACTCTAACCATTCTCATACTGACATGCAGTTAATCCCACTACAGAAAATTCATTCTTCACGTTACTCAGTTCGTAAGGCCAGGGAGTCGCATTTGATAGATAAGGCCATGACTCTTGAACCTCATGGCCTAAACCGCCGTGACGAATTATTGTAATCCATATCCTTAGTATTTTTCCTATCCAGTTTTTACGTTGTACGTCATTTCCGCCTCTCCCTTTTATTGCGACATTCTCCATTTATACAATATTTTGATTGCTACATAAGTTCAGTAACATCTGTAAAGAAGGCTGGTATGGCCAGCCGAAATATTGTTATAAAAAACAATATACGTAGTTTTAAATCAGCTTTGCTGTAGTCTTCGGACTTCTCGTTCTTGTTTTTTATATTTTGGCTGATTTGATCTCTTTTCTAGAGATCCAACGTTTACAACTAGCAGGATCTTCGTCCACGGCTTTTGCAGCTAATTTAATCCTTTATTATTCTTGCCGCCATCTTGCAAACAAGATCTGCTAGACGTCTCCCCCGTTATCTCCTTCCCGCCCTCCTTTGCGCGCACATTCTCATCGAGAGAGAGAGAGACGTCTGGGTACGAGGCAGACGCCAGGTATTATTTTAATACTTAAACGTTTGATGTGCTAATTTTGTCTTAATTCAGGTTCTGTTGTGCTTAGTACTTGCTATCACACTAAAGAGGATCAACGGCCAAAGTGAGTAAAAAACAGATATAACATCTACATGTAAATAACTTGAGTACCTTGTTTGCCATTGAGGTTATGTCTAACGGCGAGTAAAGTGGAACCTGTAATGTATTAGGCCGCTAAGTACGCTGGGTTTCATTGACTACGTGCTTTTGATAGCGGCGGCCATGTTAACTAGTTTATAGGAAGTTTGAGCCTGACAACAACCATTAGTGTACAGAAAGATATGTAAGATTTTTGTTGCTTTAAGTGCAACACCAGCAGCATTCGCCATTCGTGAGATAGAAGAGGCCTCTACTGATGATAAAGTGCTGAAAAAAGTGGGAAAGGCTATCGTAACAGGTCGCTTTGAAAAGTGTAGACAATATATGACCGTGGCGGGGGAGTTGAGTGTCATTGGTCGGGCTTGCCATTGGTGTCAGCTGGTGACACGGCGAGAACCCCCCTGCCCCCTCCCCCCAAACCCATCCGATCCACACCATTACTCGACGGAGCCTGGCAAGACTTAGCAGCTGATTTAATGGGACCACTACCATCCGAACATTCACTATTAGTAGTTACTGATCACTACAGTCGGTTCTACGAAGTCGACGTCATGCAGTCCACTACAACTCAAAAGATCATAGACTGCCTGGCTGATGCCTTCCGCAGACATGGACTGCCAAATGCCATCAAGTCCATTACCAGAAATTTAAGACAAAATGGCGGACGCGTAGACCGCGACCGACCGTCAGCTCTTTTGAAATGGCCGCCGATCGTTGTAAACAAAATGTATGTAGAAAATAGGCAAGTTTCGTATTCCCGGGCGGCAAGCGTTTCCAATCGAGTTCTTGCGCGAAAGTTAGAGCGGAAGCGATAAAAAAAAAAAAAGGTGGAAGGGGGAGGGGGAGGGGAGAAGAGGAAACGCTTGCCCGGAAACCCCACGATTCTGAAAAACGCCCCTTGATATTTCACTGTTCCGTTCGTTTGTAAAGAAGTATAACGAACAGATTACCCCTGGATTGCCAGAAGTCTAAAATCACTTTGATCTCTAATAGAACACGTTCCAGGCGTTTGCAAAAACTGTAATAAAAAAGGTTTACGATAAAAGAAGGTTAAAACTCTGAGCGGTTGCTGCGGAATTTCTTGTTTTTATTATTATTATTATTATTATTATTACTATTATTATTATTGTGTGGCTTTATCTCGTCGTGAAACCTTGTCGAAACGTCAACAATGATTTGTCCGGAACAATCAAGGGCACCAAACGTCAATTTTTGGAAAATATCTGTTCAGAAGACGATTTGAGATCTAGAATTTTCGGAACATTTGTTGTAAAATTTCTTGCTTGCCTACCTCTCCTTCGATTTTCGAACATCTAAAAAATGGTATAATTGCCCATTTTTAACGGATTTTTACCCTAAAAAGGTCACCTAGAATTTTCGGGAGCCTCTTTTCTGGCTGAAATTTTCGAAAGGGTAATTTTTGATCCCTATGGGGCAACTGTGCACATGCTATTATCTCAGTATTAGTTCAAAAAACACACATCAACCCAATTTCCATTATCCAAAAGGGCAAAATATTATAATACTTTGGGCAAGACAGATCGAGTTTAAGTTGAAAGGGGTGCAGGTTTTCTCTTTTACTGACCACACAACAGTTCAATGATCTGACCATATCTCAGTTCAAGGGCTGGACGGATTGTATATGGGTTGCCATGTGACACTAGCGCTGAATATGTCTTAATGCGAACTGGTTGGGACAGTCTGGAAACAATGTACAAACTACGATTAACGGAGTTTGTCTTTGTCAAGTGTTTAAAAGGTTACACCATCACGGAATTTAAAGATTTGTTTTTACAGAGGAATTCAGGCCGCATAAGAAATGAGAACATCATTCTTCCAAGACCAGAAACAAATTTTATCAGGAACTCCATACGCTTTAGAGGAGCAATCGCATGGAACACTTTAACGGACAAGGAAACAAGGTCTAAAACCTTGAAAGAATTTAAACGCTGTCTTGTGAAATTTGGATACTGATAAAATAAATTTCAAACCTATTTTAGCTACAACTAAAAATAGAGGTACCGGTTACGAATACTTTTAACAGCTTTAATTTTCAATTGTACATTTTCACAACCTATTTTAGCAACAACTAAAAACTAAAATATCGGTTACAAACATTTTTAACAGTTTTTAATTTTTAATGGTACATTTGCTTTCAGTAGTCCTTATTTTTGTTGTAATTGTTGTATACACGACCCCACCATCAATGCTGATCCTTTTATCGCGCTAAAATAAAGTTCTTATCTTATCTATCTTATAATAATAACAGCAGAAGTTCATAAAACATACATAAATTCAATGTCCAGTGACACTAATTTAAGGAATATGAGCAATTTTTTTTATTATTCTGGGTGAGGTGGAAGCAAGGGACAACGGTTACATTGAACCATGTAGATAACATTTTTGGCGCTACGGGTGAAACACGCCCCATGACTTCACACATTACTTGTAACACTAAAAATGTTGTCTACATGGTTCATGTAACCGTTGTAATTTACAATATATAGGTGAAACTAAGCGACGTCTCAAGGACAGATTTAACGAACACAGACGTGCAGTCGACAAAACTAACATTAAATCTAAACCCACCACTGTTTCTGAACACTTTCTCTCTCACTCTAACCATTCTCATACTGACATGCAGTTAATCCCACTACAGAAAATTCATTCTTCACGTTACTCAGTTCGTAAGGCCAGGGAGTCGCATTTGATAGATAAGGCCATGACTCTTGAACCTCATGGCCTAAACCGCCGTGACGAATTATTGTAATCCATATCCTTAGTATTTTTCCTATCCAGTTTTTACGTTGTACGTCATTTCCGCCTCTCCCTTTTATTGCGACATTCTCCATTTATACAATATTTTGATTGCTACATAAGTTCAGTAACATCTGTAAAGAAGGCTGGTATGGCCAGCCGAAATATTGTTATAAAAAACAATATACGTAGTTTTAAATCAGCTTTGCTGTAGTCTTCGGACTTCTCGTTCTTGTTTTTTATATTTTGGCTGATTTGATCTCTTTTCTAGAGATCCAACGTTTACAACTAGCAGGATCTTCGTCCACGGCTTTTGCAGCTAATTTAATCCTTTATTATTCTTGCCGCCATCTTGCAAACAAGATCTGCTAGACGTCTCCCCCGTTATCTCCTTCCCGCCCTCCTTTGCGCGCACATTCTCATCGAGAGAGAGAGAGACGTCTGGGTACGAGGCAGACGCCAGGTATTATTTTAATACTTAAACGTTTGATGTGCTAATTTTGTCTTAATTCAGGTTCTGTTGTGCTTAGTACTTGCTATCACACTAAAGAGGATCAACGGCCAAAGTGAGTAAAAAACAGATATAACATCTACATGTAAATAACTTGAGTACCTTGTTTGCCATTGAGGTTATGTCTAACGGCGAGTAAAGTGGAACCTGTAATGTATTAGGCCGCTAAGTACGCTGGGTTTCATTGACTACGTGCTTTTGATAGCGGCGGCCATGTTAACTAGTTTATAGGAAGTTTGAGCCTGACAACAACCATTAGTGTACAGAAAGATATGTAAGATTTTTGTTGCTTTAAGTGCAACACCAGCAGCATTCGCCATTCGTGAGATAGAAGAGGCCTCTACTGATGATAAAGTGCTGAAAAAAGTGGGAAAGGCTATCGTAACAGGTCGCTTTGAAAAGTGTAGACAATATATGACCGTGGCGGGGGAGTTGAGTGTCATTGGTCGGGCTTGCCATTGGTGTCAGCTGGTGACACGGCGAGAACCCCCCTGCCCCCTCCCCCCAAACCCATCCGATCCACACCATTACTCGACGGAGCCTGGCAAGACTTAGCAGCTGATTTAATGGGACCACTACCATCCGAACATTCACTATTAGTAGTTACTGATCACTACAGTCGGTTCTACGAAGTCGACGTCATGCAGTCCACTACAACTCAAAAGATCATAGACTGCCTGGCTGATGCCTTCCGCAGACATGGACTGCCAAATGCCATCAAGTCCATTACCAGAAATTTAAGACAAAATGGCGGACGCGTAGACCGCGACCGACCGTCAGCTCTTTTGAAATGGCCGCCGATCGTTGTAAACAAAATGTATGTAGAAAATAGGCAAGTTTCGTATTCCCGGGCGGCAAGCGTTTCCAATCGAGTTCTTGCGCGAAAGTTAGAGCGGAAGCGATAAAAAAAAAAAAAGGTGGAAGGGGGAGGGGGAGGGGAGAAGAGGAAACGCTTGCCCGGAAACCCCACGATTCTGAAAAACGCCCCTTGATATTTCACTGTTCCGTTCGTTTGTAAAGAAGTATAACGAACAGATTACCCCTGGATTGCCAGAAGTCTAAAATCACTTTGATCTCTAATAGAACACGTTCCAGGCGTTTGCAAAAACTGTAATAAAAAAGGTTTACGATAAAAGAAGGTTAAAACTCTGAGCGGTTGCTGCGGAATTTCTTGTTTTTATTATTATTATTATTATTATTATTACTATTATTATTATTGTGTGGCTTTATCTCGTCGTGAAACCTTGTCGAAACGTCAACAATGATTTGTCCGGAACAATCAAGGGCACCAAACGTCAATTTTTGGAAAATATCTGTTCAGAAGACGATTTGAGATCTAGAATTTTCGGAACATTTGTTGTAAAATTTCTTGCTTGCCTACCTCTCCTTCGATTTTCGAACATCTAAAAAATGGTATAATTGCCCATTTTTAACGGATTTTTACCCTAAAAAGGTCACCTAGAATTTTCGGGAGCCTCTTTTCTGGCTGAAATTTTCGAAAGGGTAATTTTTGATCCCTACAATTTCGGATCACTAGACTTTCAGCTAGGAAATCCGAACAGATGAAAAATTTTTAGGGGGATAAAAATATGCATATATCTACCGTTTAAATACTAAAATACGTTTAACAATGCTATGTTGAAGTGGTTTTGAACTATGTTCTCGTTGGGTGCCCCTGAACAATTCACTCCGTTAGCTATAAGTTTTGCAGAGCGGCTGCTCTTCAACCCGTGCCGAAACGTTCTCTAGAATACATGCCTCTAAATTTCCAATAAACAAAAAGAATCTTTTCATTTCAAAAAGCTAACAAATCGCTTGTCTATGGCGGCTTTAGCCTAGTGTTGAGTACTGATGTTCTGATTTACGTTGATGTTATCTCCAACAAACAGTCCATTTGTTTTTTTCCAGTCAGATCCGCACGCCGTCATTCCCAGTAAATTGGCCTTCCCTAGTCTGCACTGCTCGATCTCCAAATATACTTTGAAGACTCTGATCTCATAAACCTTTGCACAAACACGATTCAAATAAATATCAGTCCAAAGCACTTGTAATCAACGACCGCAAATCAGATGAGACCAGATCTGTGACGCTCGTAAACAAAGCATACCTGGTTTGATTGATGTTTCGAGTGCTAAGCAATCAACAGAACTAGCACGGCACCAATCAGAAGCTGCGTTCGTGGGCGAACGCAGTTTTTCAAAATCGTGGGGTTTGCGGGCAAGCGGTTCCTTCTTTCCCCTCCCCCTCCCCCGTCATTCCTTTTTTTGCTCTCTTTCCAACTTTCTCGACGAACTCGCTCGGAAACGCTTGCTACGCAGGCTAGCCTAGGGCAAGTGCTTGTTTTCGCGCGAAAGCGAGGCTAATGCCGTTCACTTCTTGGCAAGAACACAAACAAACATGACAAAACTACAGCTGAGTTACCCGAAAATGAGAAAAATCTTAAAGGTCTAATGTAAAAAAATCATTGTTACGTAATTCAAAAGGAAGATCAGCTCTACGTCACCGAGAAAAACGAGCGAAAGCAGAAATTGTCCGAAGGACAGGGCTGGTGAGCGAGTTCAATAACAATGCGAAGATGGTCTCAAAATCCTCAAGACATGGTAAAACCCTAAGGCCATTTTAATGTCCATTTTCAGTGATCGTTATAACTTCTTTAAGCAAGCCTTTCATTAAAATGTGGTAGTTATCGAAAAAATGCCATTAAGTAACACAACTACTTTTTACTTGATATTTTCTAAGGGAGCGGATGAAAAATCTTGCGTATTTGAATTAAACCGAACAAGTACGTTCGGTGGAAAAAATATCTATCACGACAGGGCGGAAGTTCTGCATAGAGTCCTTGCACTGTAAGGAATTTAAATCGGAATGGACAAAGGCGATTTAAAAGGTATAAGTTTATTTATACACTTAGCTTACATCGTTTATGAAAACATTCAGCCACAAGTAGAAAAACGATCGACGTATGCACATTTCACTCGATTAGAAGTTGAATACAGACTTATTATACAGATTATAATACTAATCCATTTACAGATATACACACGAGTAAAACAGGATAATAAGAAGTTTGAAAATAAAAGGGAATCGAATATTGACGTTTAAACATAAGCTTAATTTGCCACTTTCAAGCTGAACTTTGAAGAAGGCTTCTTCTTTTGGCTTCAGTCGTGGCTTTTTTCATGTCTCTGTTAGTTCGATCGGCTCTTTCCATAGAATAAAAAGCTTATTAATTAAATTTGTGTTGAAGATGTTCAGGCAGGTTCTTATAAAGACAGAGATTTCGGCACACACAGAAGCCGTTTTGATAGATGCAAAATAATTACGTAATGCTTAGAAGAAAGTCAACGTAATTTGGCGGGGAACAAAAGAAAAAAAAATTGTTTAGGTAATTGGTGACAAAAGATATTTCCTAAAGTTTTAAAAACACAACTACCTACCAATTGGGGAGCCGACGGTTTCAAACATGTAACAAGACGTAGAGAGTTTTGTTACGACAAATGCCGTTCAAATGGATGTAACTTTTAACAATGACAGAACTTGTTAAACATATGCTACGTGCAAGGGGACGCACTCTATTGTAGGCCAACTGGCAACAACTCCCAACATTTTTAGATCATCCATGTTGCGTCTGTTTGCACTCCCTGTTACATCTTGTTGCTTGTTGTTGAGAGTTACTGTGCAAGATTTGAAACCGGTCAAACTTTAAGTTATGTGCAAACGGACACAACAGCCTGGCCAACAATGCTGCGACTGTCTGCACGAGCTTAAAGAATGAGATAAGTTTTCGAGGGGATAGCTCAAAAAATAATACCCCTTATAGAGAACAGACTAAGTGTAAAAAAAAGGCGTTGCCCTGTTCTTCCAGCTGTTATAGTTAGATTGATAAATTTTAGATTATAAATTTTAGGTATTCTTAAGTATACTTTATTGTAATTATTACAGGTAGTTATAGTTCTAAGACGCATTTGATCATATTCAAATGTTAATTTGCGCCTAATAAGAAATAAATTATTATTATTATTATTATCATTATTATTATTATTATTATTATTATTGTTGAACTTAAACGAGATACAAGAACAGACGAAGGGGAAAGCAGCAGCTATATCTGCTTAATTAGCTCTTTGAAGCGAAGATCGATTGGCAAGGAAAATCGTCCTTGCAAACAGGCCTTATACAGTGGAATTACAGCGTTTTGGTCAATCACAGTTATAATGATCATTGTATATTTTCACCTACAATTATTATATTTTCTGCTGTGGAGCGAAAACCAGGATCATTATTTAGTAATAGTGGTACACCTACTGTAAGATTTTTTTGGACTTTGTTAATTATAAAAAGAGAGAGAGAAAAGAAAAATAGAAATTAGCGCTGTTTTAAACACCATTAATACATATTTCATGTTTTAAATGCGTAGTTAACTGTTCTTAAAATGTTTTGTTATGATTTGTTTTAGAATGTGGAAGAGCACTTGGTATGGAAAATTATAAAATTCCGGATTCTAGAATCAATTCACCTGCCCGCCATTATTTTCGTCGGTCGCCCAGATATGCTCGTCTCAATGGACGTTTGTCCTGGTGCGCTGTAGGACAGACGTACTTACAAATTGACTTGGGCAGAACTTTCAAGGTGACGTCAATAGCGACCCAAGGAGGTAGAACGGATACAGGGGACAAGTGGGTGAAACAGTACAAAGTCGCATTTTATGCTGGAGCAACACGTGTCATGTACAGTGAATCTGGGTTAGAAAAGGTAAGAAATCTCAGATTACATTGTAAGCCACATATATATTTCTTTCTTTATCATTATATTAGTGTTGTTTTTCTCTTTCTTCGTTTACTTATTTATTGTTGGTTGTACGTTTTACAAGTCACTTATGATTGCGACACTATGCATGTTTTTTGATCAAGGTCTCCTTTTCAGGTTTTCAGGTATTTAGACATTGTCTTTTAAAGGTAGCTATAATCACAATAGAGTAGTTTAAAATTGGATTTTGTATTGTAAATTGCTAGAGTGATTTTACTTGACCAGTGAACCAGATACTAACTACTAGACAGTCCAAAGTAGTAACGGCGGGGTAAAGAAGAATATAGAAAATGCAATTAGTGCATCTTGAAAGTGCGTAGTATTCTACTACCTATTTCACGGGTTAGGTAAAATTACTCTCATGTGTTTAATACATGTAAGTATTATTTTCCTTTGTCATTTATTCCATCTTTACGGTTTGTCTCTAGGGAAAAGTCCATGTTCTATTCATTAATTTACATCGCTGGGAGACCATCTTCGCAACCCTTCTTTGACAGTGTTATCACTAGTTGCTCGGGGGCAACAAATCAACCCCTTCGGTATTATTACCTAGCTATGCTTACACGCTTATAATATGGATGTTGTCACCTCTTTCCTCAGCCTATACAGGGAAATAGAGATGCCTCTTCTGTCATGAAATATCAGTTGAAGGAGCCTTTTGTGACCAGAAAATTGCGTATTTACCCTGGTTTGCAATTCCAACCTTTCTGCTTAAGAATGGAAATATATGGATGTAATCCTAACCCTGGTAAAATATTATCTTTGTAGCTTTAGCTTTGTTCTGTTCACACTTCTTACATTACGCAATAGGGAACACGGCAGTATAGATTAATAACCAAATTGAGAACTGAATGAGAGTGCAGATCCGGCCGGTATGCAACCACTGCTTTCTCTCTCAACCCTATTTTAGACTTTTTTGTATCAAGTCCTTAAATGACGATAAATGAACTGAGAAGAATCACTCAAGTTATGGCTGAACGGTTGTGTTCCCCTTCTACGAATTAAGCCCCCAAAGTAGTATAATACGCAGCCACTTTAATTATTTACTCAAAATATATCGGCGTTTCTAGGCGCGGCAGCCTAACTGTTTCTTTCCAAGTGAACTATAGAAACGGCTATCAGAAGACGAGATAGCGTAATTTCTGGCTCAAACAAAAAGAAAAAAATGCAACAATACGCAAAAGTTATTTTGCTAGGTGGATGTTATTTCCTTTTGAAAGTATCTGCAAGAAATTTAATTAGAAACATCTAATATGCTAAATACTGAGGAGAAATAGGCTTTATTTAAATAAACAAAAAAGCAATTAATTAATTTGGCTTTTGTATAATGTGAAGAATTATGCAGATTTCGAAGGCTGTTATCAACCTTGGCCGATAACATTCTTCTCGATTATCTTTATAATTCTTCACATCATACTCAACCTGGTTCTCAATCAACAGTTGTCAAATAAAGCTTATTACATAACAAAATTAAAGCGCGCGCTTTTATTGGTCAGTTAGCCATTCATCACATTCACACGAAGGCTAGGGTTCTAAGTCCATAACTGTAAAATGATCTATTGAGGCAAATTCAGCTATTTTCCTCTCCTGTACCGTTTTATATGCACGATGACGTATACAAAATAAAAAGAGAATGTTGAAGAAATACTCAGTTGTCGTTTTGAAGGAAAGTGAAAAGATCAAGCGATAAATTTGCCTTGGAGAAGTTCATCGTAATGGTTGTCTTCTTTGCGGCGGAGAGCTCAGGAGAACAACCGAATGAGCGAGGTGTCTTAAGGATTTAAGCCCGAAATTTAAGGTACATTTTGGGAGTTTTTATAGTAGAGAAAATTCTGTTTTGAAATGGAAATGCATCTATTAGCATTGTGCTATGTACTTCTTAGTCAAGTTGACGCTAAATTCAAGCAAATACCGCGATTTCCTCGGATCAATTTCCATAGAAGCTACTTAATTTTCCCAAAAAAAAAAATTGTGTCACCTGTTATTGTAAAGGATTTTTTGTAGGATTTGTCTTATTTTCACTTTACTTTTACTGCATAATTGTTACACAATTATCATTTTACGTCGCATAGTTCTTGAGTTAGTGTTTATAGTTGCAGCTATAGTTTTCCCTTGAAGCATGTACCCCTTAGTTTTGCAATACACGTTAAGACGGAGGACGGTTGATTTAGCGAAAAAAAAAAAAAAAAGAAAAAGTATAAGGCAAAATTTGTAAGGCATGATTTGTTTACCCGCGGGTCGATGACGGCATACATCAACTCGTTTACAATGCCCATGACTGACTCAACCGAAAGCAAAAGAAAGTGTTTTCTCTTTTGTAAAGAAATGGTAAACGTTGCACCTGTGTAACCATCGAATTATGGATATACTTGGGAGGTTTGCTAAGTACTCAAGGAGCTAGCTTTGCTCTCGGCAACTCTTACGCTTCTTTCGTGCTTATCAACCTCCCGCCTGCATCCATAACTCGATGGTTGCACCCTACACGTTCAACATTTGTTAACTTTTACAAGTTGCATCTCTGATACCAGTAACTTAACAATCTCTCTCGCTCTATCCATCAGTTCCCAGATTCACTCTTTCTTCAAGGTGACTGGAAGAAGAGACCCTGGGCAGAAGATTGCTGTCTCTCCAGTTTATAAAAGTTCATGCGGGCAAATAGGGTCTTGCGATAAAAATATAAATGAAAAACAAAAACAAATAATAAATAAAAATAAAACCGCAAGTGATACTGCTTTAGTAGAATTGACTCCAAAGCATTTGAAATCTGCGACCGCAAATCAGATGAGACCAGATCTGTGACGCTCGTAAACAAAGCATACCTGGTTTGATTGATGTTTCGAGTGCTAAGCAATCAACAGAACTAGCACGGCACCAATCAGAAGCTGCGTTCGTGGGCGAACGCAGTTTTTCAAAATCGTGGGGTTTGCGGGCAAGCGGTTCCTTCTTTCCCCTCCCCCTCCCCCGTCATTCGTTTTTTTGCTCTCTTCCCAACTTTCTCGACGAACTCGCGCAGAAACGCTTGCTACGCAGGCTAGCATAGGGCAAGTGCTTGTTTTCGCACGAAACCGAGGCTAATGCCGTTCACTTCTTGGCAAGAACACAAACAAACATGACAAAACTACAGCTGAGTTACCCGAAAATGAGGAAAATCTTAAAGGTCTAATGTAAAAAATCATTGTTACGTAATTCAAAAGGAAGATCAGCTCTACGTCACCGAGAAAAACGAGCGAAAGCAGAAATTGTCCGAAGGACAGGGCTGGTGAGCGAGTTCAATAACAATGCGAAGATGGTCTCAAAATCCTCAAAACATGGTAAAACCCTGAGGCCATTTTAATGTCCATTTTCAGTGATCGTTATAACTTCTTTAAGCAAGCCTTTCATTAAAATGTGGTAGTTATCGAAAAAATGCCATTAAGTAACACAACTACTTTTTACTTGATATTTTCTAAGGGAGCGGATGAAAAATCTTGCGTATTTGAATTAAACCGAACAAGTACGTTCGGTGGAAAAAATATCTATCACGACAGGGCGGAAGTTCTGCATAGAGTCCTTGCACTGTAAGGAATTTAAATCGGAATGGACAAAGGCGATTTAAAAGGTATAAGTTTATTTATACACTTAGCTTACATCGTTTATGAAACCATTCAGCCACAAGTAGAAAAACGATCGACGTATGCACATTTCACTCGATTAGAAGTTGAATACAGACTTATTATACAGATTATAATACTAATCCATTTACAGATATACACACGAGTAAAACAGGATAATAAGAAGTTTGAAAATAAAAGGGAATCGAATATTGAAGTTTAAACATAAGCTTAATTTGCCACTTTCAAGCTGAACTTTACTTCTTCTTTTGGCTTCAGTCGTTCCATAGAATAAAAAGCTTATTAATTAAATTTATGTTGAAGATGTTTAGGCAGGTTCTTATAAAGACAGAGATTTCGGCACACACAGAAGCCGTTTTGGTAGATGCAAAAGAATTACGTAATGCTGAGAAGAAAGTCAACGTAATTTGGCGGGGAACAAAAAAAAACAAAAATTGTTTAGGTAATTGGTGACAATAGGTATTTCCTAAAGTTTTAAAAACACAACTACCTACCAATTGGGGAGCCGACGATTTCAAATATGTAACAAGACGTAGAGAGTTTTGTTACGACAAATGCCGTTCAAATGGATGTAACTTTTAACAATGACAGAACTTGTTAGACATATGCTACGTGCAAGGGGACGCACTCTATTGTAGGCCAACTGGCAACAACTCCCAACATTGTTAGATCATCCATGTTGCGTCTGTTTGCACTCCCTGTTGCATCTTGTTGCTTGTTGTTGAGAGTTGCTGTGCAAGATTTGAAACCGGTCAAACTTTAAGTTATTTGCAAACGGACACAACAGCCTGGCCAACAATGCTGCGACTGACTGCACGAGACTAAAGAATGAGATAAGTTTTCGAGGGGATAGCTCAAAAAATAATACCCCTTATAGAGAACAGACAAAGTGTAAAAAAAAATACGTTGCCCTGTTCTTCCAGCTGTTATAGTTAGATTGATGAATTTTAGATTATAAATTTTAGGTATTTTTAAGTATACTTTATTGTAATTATTACAGGTAGTCATAGTTCTAAGACGCATTTGACCATATTTAGATGTTAATTTGCGCCTAATGAGAAATAAGTGATTATTATTATTATTATTATTATTATCATTATTATTATTATTATTATTGAACTTAAACGAGATACAAGAACAGACGAAGGGGAAAGCAGCAGCTATATCTGCTTAATTAGCTCTTTGAAGCGAAGATCAAGTGGCAAGGAAAATCGTCCTTGCAAACAGGCCTTATACAGTGGAATTACAGCGTTTTGGTCAATCACAGTTATAAAGATCATTGTATATTTTCACCTACAATTATTATATTTTCTGCTGTGGAGCGAAAACCAGGATCATTATTTAGTAATAGTGGTACACCTACTGTAAGATTTTTTTGGACTTTGTTAATTATAAAAAGAGAGAGAGAAAAGAAAAATAGAAATTAGCGCTGTTTTAAACACCATTAATACATATTTCATGTTTTAAATGCGTAGTTAACTGTTCTTAAAATGTTTTGTTATGATTTGTTTTAGAATGTGGAAGAGCACTTGGTATGGAAAATTATAAAATTCCGGATTCTAGAATCAATTCACCTGCCCGCCATTATTTTCGTCGGTCGCCCAGATATGCTCGTCTCAATGGACGTTTGTCCTGGTGCGCTGTAGGACAGACGTACTTACAAATTGACTTGGGCAGAACTTTCAAGGTGACGTCAATAGCGACCCAAGGAGGTAGAACGGATACAGGGGACAAGTGGGTGAAACAGTACAAAGTCGCATTTTATGCTGGAGCAACACGTGTCATGTACAGTGAATCTGGGTTAGAAAAGGTAAGAAATCTCAGATTACATTGTAAGCCACATATATATTTCTTTCTTTATCATTATATTAGTGTTGTTTTTCTCTTTCTTCGTTTACTTATTTATTGTTGGTTGTACGTTTTACAAGTCACTTATGATTGCGACACTATGCATGTTTTTTGATCAAGGTCTCCTTTTCAGGTTTTCAGGTATTTAGACATTGTCTTTTAAAGGTAGCTATAATCACAATAGAGTAGTTTAAAATTGGATTTTGTATTGTAAATTGCTAGAGTGATTTTACTTGACCAGTGAACCAGATACTAACTACTAGACAGTCCAAAGTAGTAACGGCGGGGTAAAGAAGAATATAGAAAATGCAATTAGTGCATCTTGAAAGTGCGTAGTATTCTACTACCTATTTCACGGGTTAGGTAAAATTACTCTCATGTGTTTAATACATGTAAGTATTATTTTCCTTTGTCATTTATTCCATCTTTACGGTTTGTCTCTAGGGAAAAGTCCATGTTCTATTCATTAATTTACATCGCTGGGAGACCATCTTCGCAACCCTTCTTTGACAGTGTTATCACTAGTTGCTCGGGGGCAACAAATCAACCCCTTCGGTATTATTACCTAGCTATGCTTACACGCTTATAATATGGATGTTGTCACCTCTTTCCTCAGCCTATACAGGGAAATAGAGATGCCTCTTCTGTCATGAAATATCAGTTGAAGGAGCCTTTTGTGACCAGAAAATTGCGTATTTACCCTGGTTTGCAATTCCAACCTTTCTGCTTAAGAATGGAAATATATGGATGTAATCCTAACCCTGGTAAAATATTATCTTTGTAGCTTTAGCTTTGTTCTGTTCACACTTCTTACATTACGCAATAGGGAACACGGCAGTATAGATTAATAACCAAATTGAGAACTGAATGAGAGTGCAGATCCGGCCGGTATGCAACCACTGCTTTCTCTCTCAACCCTATTTTAGACTTTTTTGTATCAAGTCCTTAAATGACGATAAATGAACTGAGAAGAATCACTCAAGTTATGGCTGAACGGTTGTGTTCCCCTTCTACGAATTAAGCCCCCAAAGTAGTATAATACGCAGCCACTTTAATTATTTACTCAAAATATATCGGCGTTTCTAGGCGCGGCAGCCTAACTGTTTCTTTCCAAGTGAACTATAGAAACGGCTATCAGAAGACGAGATAGCGTAATTTCTGGCTCAAACAAAAAGAAAAAAATGCAACAATACGCAAAAGTTATTTTGCTAGGTGGATGTTATTTCCTTTTGAAAGTATCTGCAAGAAATTTAATTAGAAACATCTAATATGCTAAATACTGAGGAGAAATAGGCTTTATTTAAATAAACAAAAAAGCAATTAATTAATTTGGCTTTTGTATAATGTGAAGAATTATGCAGATTTCGAAGGCTGTTATCAACCTTGGCCGATAACATTCTTCTCGATTATCTTTATAATTCTTCACATCATACTCAACCTGGTTCTCAATCAACAGTTGTCAAATAAAGCTTATTACATAACAAAATTAAAGCGCGCGCTTTTATTGGTCAGTTAGCCATTCATCACATTCACACGAAGGCTAGGGTTCTAAGTCCATAACTGTAAAATGATCTATTGAGGCAAATTCAGCTATTTTCCTCTCCTGTACCGTTTTATATGCACGATGACGTATACAAAATAAAAAGAGAATGTTGAAGAAATACTCAGTTGTCGTTTTGAAGGAAAGTGAAAAGATCAAGCGATAAATTTGCCTTGGAGAAGTTCATCGTAATGGTTGTCTTCTTTGCGGCGGAGAGCTCAGGAGAACAACCGAATGAGCGAGGTGTCTTAAGGATTTAAGCCCGAAATTTAAGGTACATTTTGGGAGTTTTTATAGTAGAGAAAATTCTGTTTTGAAATGGAAATGCATCTATTAGCATTGTGCTATGTACTTCTTAGTCAAGTTGACGCTAAATTCAAGCAAATACCGCGATTTCCTCGGATCAATTTCCATAGAAGCTACTTAATTTTCCCAAAAAAAAAAATTGTGTCACCTGTTATTGTAAAGGATTTTTTGTAGGATTTGTCTTATTTTCACTTTACTTTTACTGCATAATTGTTACACAATTATCATTTTACGTCGCATAGTTCTTGAGTTAGTGTTTATAGTTGCAGCTATAGTTTTCCCTTGAAGCATGTACCCCTTAGTTTTGCAATACACGTTAAGACGGAGGACGGTTGATTTAGCGAAAAAAAAAAAAAAAAGAAAAAGTATAAGGCAAAATTTGTAAGGCATGATTTGTTTACCCGCGGGTCGATGACGGCATACATCAACTCGTTTACAATGCCCATGACTGACTCAACCGAAAGCAAAAGAAAGTGTTTTCTCTTTTGTAAAGAAATGGTAAACGTTGCACCTGTGTAACCATCGAATTATGGATATACTTGGGAGGTTTGCTAAGTACTCAAGGAGCTAGCTTTGCTCTCGGCAACTCTTACGCTTCTTTCGTGCTTATCAACCTCCCGCCTGCATCCATAACTCGATGGTTGCACCCTACACGTTCAACATTTGTTAACTTTTACAAGTTGCATCTCTGATACCAGTAACTTAACAATCTCTCTCGCTCTATCCATCAGTTCCCAGATTCACTCTTTCTTCAAGGTGACTGGAAGAAGAGACCCTGGGCAGAAGATTGCTGTCTCTCCAGTTTATAAAAGTTCATGCGGGCAAATAGGGTCTTGCGATAAAAATATAAATGAAAAACAAAAACAAATAATAAATAAAAATAAAACCGCAAGTGATACTGCTTTAGTAGAATTGACTCCAAAGCATTTGAAATCTGCGACCGCAAATCAGATGAGACCAGATCTGTGACGCTCGTAAACAAAGCATACCTGGTTTGATTGATGTTTCGAGTGCTAAGCAATCAACAGAACTAGCACGGCACCAATCAGAAGCTGCGTTCGTGGGCGAACGCAGTTTTTCAAAATCGTGGGGTTTGCGGGCAAGCGGTTCCTTCTTTCCCCTCCCCCTCCCCCGTCATTCGTTTTTTTGCTCTCTTCCCAACTTTCTCGACGAACTCGCGCAGAAACGCTTGCTACGCAGGCTAGCATAGGGCAAGTGCTTGTTTTCGCACGAAACCGAGGCTAATGCCGTTCACTTCTTGGCAAGAACACAAACAAACATGACAAAACTACAGCTGAGTTACCCGAAAATGAGGAAAATCTTAAAGGTCTAATGTAAAAAATCATTGTTACGTAATTCAAAAGGAAGATCAGCTCTACGTCACCGAGAAAAACGAGCGAAAGCAGAAATTGTCCGAAGGACAGGGCTGGTGAGCGAGTTCAATAACAATGCGAAGATGGTCTCAAAATCCTCAAAACATGGTAAAACCCTGAGGCCATTTTAATGTCCATTTTCAGTGATCGTTATAACTTCTTTAAGCAAGCCTTTCATTAAAATGTGGTAGTTATCGAAAAAATGCCATTAAGTAACACAACTACTTTTTACTTGATATTTTCTAAGGGAGCGGATGAAAAATCTTGCGTATTTGAATTAAACCGAACAAGTACGTTCGGTGGAAAAAATATCTATCACGACAGGGCGGAAGTTCTGCATAGAGTCCTTGCACTGTAAGGAATTTAAATCGGAATGGACAAAGGCGATTTAAAAGGTATAAGTTTATTTATACACTTAGCTTACATCGTTTATGAAACCATTCAGCCACAAGTAGAAAAACGATCGACGTATGCACATTTCACTCGATTAGAAGTTGAATACAGACTTATTATACAGATTATAATACTAATCCATTTACAGATATACACACGAGTAAAACAGGATAATAAGAAGTTTGAAAATAAAAGGGAATCGAATATTGAAGTTTAAACATAAGCTTAATTTGCCACTTTCAAGCTGAACTTTACTTCTTCTTTTGGCTTCAGTCGTTCCATAGAATAAAAAGCTTATTAATTAAATTTATGTTGAAGATGTTTAGGCAGGTTCTTATAAAGACAGAGATTTCGGCACACACAGAAGCCGTTTTGGTAGATGCAAAAGAATTACGTAATGCTGAGAAGAAAGTCAACGTAATTTGGCGGGGAACAAAAAAAAACAAAAATTGTTTAGGTAATTGGTGACAATAGGTATTTCCTAAAGTTTTAAAAACACAACTACCTACCAATTGGGGAGCCGACGATTTCAAATATGTAACAAGACGTAGAGAGTTTTGTTACGACAAATGCCGTTCAAATGGATGTAACTTTTAACAATGACAGAACTTGTTAGACATATGCTACGTGCAAGGGGACGCACTCTATTGTAGGCCAACTGGCAACAACTCCCAACATTGTTAGATCATCCATGTTGCGTCTGTTTGCACTCCCTGTTGCATCTTGTTGCTTGTTGTTGAGAGTTGCTGTGCAAGATTTGAAACCGGTCAAACTTTAAGTTATTTGCAAACGGACACAACAGCCTGGCCAACAATGCTGCGACTGACTGCACGAGACTAAAGAATGAGATAAGTTTTCGAGGGGATAGCTCAAAAAATAATACCCCTTATAGAGAACAGACAAAGTGTAAAAAAAAATACGTTGCCCTGTTCTTCCAGCTGTTATAGTTAGATTGATGAATTTTAGATTATAAATTTTAGGTATTTTTAAGTATACTTTATTGTAATTATTACAGGTAGTCATAGTTCTAAGACGCATTTGACCATATTTAGATGTTAATTTGCGCCTAATGAGAAATAAGTGATTATTATTATTATTATTATTATTATCATTATTATTATTATTATTGAACTTAAACGAGATACAAGAACAGACGAAGGGGAAAGCAGCAGCTATATCTGCTTAATTAGCTCTTTGAAGCGAAGATCAAGTGGCAAGGAAAATCGTCCTTGCAAACAGGCCTTATACAGTGGAATTACAGCGTTTTGGTCAATCACAGTTATAAAGATCATTGTATATTTTCACCTACAATTATTATATTTTCTGCTGTGGAGCGAAAACCAGGATCATTATTTAGTAATAGTGGTACACCTACTGTAAGATTTTTTTGGACTTTGTTAATTATAAAAAGAGAGAGAGAAAAGAAAAATAGAAATTAGCGCTGTTTTAAACACCATTAATACATATTTCATGTTTTAAATGCGTAGTTAACTGTTCTTAAAATGTTTTGTTATGATTTGTTTTAGAATGTGGAAGAGCACTTGGTATGGAAAATTATAAAATTCCGGATTCTAGAATCAATTCACCTGCCCGCCATTATTTTCGTCGGTCGCCCAGATATGCTCGTCTCAATGGACGTTTGTCCTGGTGCGCTGTAGGACAGACGTACTTACAAATTGACTTGGGCAGAACTTTCAAGGTGACGTCAATAGCGACCCAAGGAGGTAGAACGGATACAGGGGACAAGTGGGTGAAACAGTACAAAGTCGCATTTTATGCTGGAGCAACACGTGTCATGTACAGTGAATCTGGGTTAGAAAAGGTAAGAAATCTCAGATTACATTGTAAGCCACATATATATTTCTTTCTTTATCATTATATTAGTGTTGTTTTTCTCTTTCTTCGTTTACTTATTTATTGTTGGTTGTACGTTTTACAAGTCACTTATGATTGCGACACTATGCATGTTTTTTGATCAAGGTCTCCTTTTCAGGTTTTCAGGTATTTAGACATTGTCTTTTAAAGGTAGCTATAATCACAATAGAGTAGTTTAAAATTGGATTTTGTATTGTAAATTGCTAGAGTGATTTTACTTGACCAGTGAACCAGATACTAACTACTAGACAGTCCAAAGTAGTAACGGCGGGGTAAAGAAGAATATAGAAAATGCAATTAGTGCATCTTGAAAGTGCGTAGTATTCTACTACCTATTTCACGGGTTAGGTAAAATTACTCTCATGTGTTTAATACATGTAAGTATTATTTTCCTTTGTCATTTATTCCATCTTTACGGTTTGTCTCTAGGGAAAAGTCCATGTTCTATTCATTAATTTACATCGCTGGGAGACCATCTTCGCAACCCTTCTTTGACAGTGTTATCACTAGTTGCTCGGGGGCAACAAATCAACCCCTTCGGTATTATTACCTAGCTATGCTTACACGCTTATAATATGGATGTTGTCACCTCTTTCCTCAGCCTATACAGGGAAATAGAGATGCCTCTTCTGTCATGAAATATCAGTTGAAGGAGCCTTTTGTGACCAGAAAATTGCGTATTTACCCTGGTTTGCAATTCCAACCTTTCTGCTTAAGAATGGAAATATATGGATGTAATCCTAACCCTGGTAAAATATTATCTTTGTAGCTTTAGCTTTGTTCTGTTCACACTTCTTACATTACGCAATAGGGAACACGGCAGTATAGATTAATAACCAAATTGAGAACTGAATGAGAGTGCAGATCCGGCCGGTATGCAACCACTGCTTTCTCTCTCAACCCTATTTTAGACTTTTTTGTATCAAGTCCTTAAATGACGATAAATGTACTGAGAAGAATCACTCAAGTTATGGCTGAACGGTTGTGTTCCCCTTCTACGAATTAAGCCCCCAGAGTAGTATAATACGCAGCCACTTTAATTATTTACTCAAAATATATCGACGTTTCTGATTGGCTCAAAACATGGGCTTATTCTTCATAACCAGCGGGCACTGACCAAATGTGGAAGATACAAACAATACCCAAACAACCTCATTTTGAGGCAAATATTCCATCGATCAATTTTGTTCCTAGGCGCGGCAGCCTAACTGTTTCTTACCAAGTGAACTATAGAAACGGCTATCAGAAGACGAGATAGCGTAATTTCTGGCTCAAACAAAAAGAAAAAAATGCAACAATACGCAAAAGTTATTTTGCTAGGTGGATGTTATTTCCTTTTGAAAGTATCTGCAAGAAATTTAATTAGAAACATCTAATATGCTAAATACTGAGGAGAAATAGGCTTTATTTAAATAAACAAAAAAGCAATTAATTAATTTGGCTTTTGTATAATGTGAAGAATTATGCAGATTTCGAAGGCTGTTATCAACCTTGGCCGATAACATTCTTCTCGATTATCTTTATAATTCTTCACATCATACTCAACCTGGTTCTCAATCAACAGTTGTCAAATAAAGCTTATTACATAACAAAATTAAAGCGCGCGCTTTTATTGGTCAGTTAGCCATTCATCACATTCACACGAAGGCTAGGGTTCTAAGTCCATAACTGTAAAATGATCTATTGAGGCAAATTCAGCTATTTTCCTCTCCTGTACCGTTTTATATGCACGATGACGTATACAAAATGAAAAGAGAATGCTGAAGAAATACTCAGTTGTCGTTTTGAAGGAAAGTGAAAAGATCAAGCGATAAATTTGTCTTGGAGAAGTTCATCGTAATGGTTGTCTTCTTTGCGGCGGAGAGCTCAGGAGAACAACCGAATGAGCGAGGTGTCTTAAGGATTTAAGCCCGAAATTTAAGGTACATTTTGGGAGTTTTTATAGTAGAGAAAATTCTGTTTTGAAATAGAAATGCATCTATTAGCATTGTCCTATGTACTTCTTAGTCAAGTTGACGCTAAATTCAAGCAAATACCGCGATTTCCTCGGATCAATTTCAATAGAAGCTACTTAATTTTCCCCCCCAAAAAAATTGTGTCACCTGTTATTGTAAAGGATTTTTTGTAGGATTTGTCTTATTTTCACTTTACTTTTACTGCATAATTGTTACACAATTATCATTTTACGTCGCATAGTTCTTGAGTTAGTGTTTATAGTTGCAGCTATAGTTTTCCCTTGAAGCATGTACCCCTTAGTTTTGCAATATACGTTAAGACGGAGGACGGTTGATTTAGCGAAAAAAAAAAAAAAAGAAAAACTATAAGGCAAAATTTGTAAGGCATGATTTGTTTACCCGCGGGTCGATGACGGCATACATCAACTCGTTTACAATGCCCATGACTGACTCAACCGAAAGCAAAAGAAAGTGTTTTCTCTTTTGTAAAGAAATGGTAAACGTTTCACTTGTGCAACCATCGAATTATGGATATACTTGGGAGGTTTGCTAAGTACTCAAGAAGCTAGCGTTGATCTCGGCAACTCTTACGCTTCTTTCGTGCTTAGCAACCTCCCGCGTGCATCCGTAACTCGATGGTTGCACCCTACACGTTTAACATTTGTTAACTTTTACAAGTTGTATCTCTGATACCAGTAACTTAACAATCTCTCTCGCTCTATCCATCAGCTCCCAGCTTCACTCTTTTTTCAAGGTGACTGGAAGAAGAGAGACCCTGGGCAGGAGATTGCTGTCTCTCCAGTTTATAAAAGTTCATGCGGGCAAATAGGGTCTTGCGATAAAATATAAATGAAAAACAAAAAGAAAAAGAAATAATAAATAATAAAGAAAAATAAAACCGCAAGTGACACTGCTTTAGTAGAATTTACTCCTGGAATTGCTTTGGATACTGTTGATCCATCTATCTCAATTAATAGGATTAATAAGTGATCGATTTGCTATTGTTTTCTCTCTCTCTCTCTCTCTCTCTCTCTCTCTCTCTCTCTCTCTCTCTCTCTCTCTTTTAAATCCTTATTTAATTTTTCAAATAGCAATTATAGTTGCTTTATTCATCTATTTACTTTTTTTCAGAATGCATTCTACCTGGTTCCGTGTTTTGGGGATTATGGTCGCGAAGAGATAACACACTCAACTACTACAGAGCTTTTATCACAAGAATTACAGCCAGTCACATCAATTTCCACTTACAAATAAACAATGCTCAGTGGCGCACTTACACGCGGACTGAACCAGTGCTCGTTATAGATAAAATCCCAGAAATGAAGGAAATCTCTGTCAGTTCATCAGTTATTGCTGTTCACAAACCTAGTATGCAAGAATGGTATCGCGCTGGTAATGTGGCTGGTATCAATGAGCGTTTATCCCTGGTACACGTCAGGTTTAAAAACGGGGACCAGAAATGGGTTCCGCTCAACCAACTCCGGTCGGTGAAAAGGCCTAAATTTTGTGTGGATAGAGTTTGAGACAATTTAAAAATATAAAACCAATAACGTAAAATGATGTTCTCATATAAGAGAGAGTATAGTTGCCACAGATTAGCAATGAGTATAAATCATTTGAAAACTGGGCTAAATAATTTTTTTTTCCGCGATGTCAAAGCTCATAGCTTTGTTTTTCAAAGAGAATTAAGCCGAATTGTAAGAACGTAAAAGAAGCATGAATGCCAAAAACGTTTCATTAACAGTAGAATTAATTAGGTTAAACATCTACACAGGGTTGACTTAGCGCCTGTCACTACGTGAAGGTGGGGGACCCTACATAGGTGAGGTAACCTGCCTTTACATGAAATTTTCCAACTCCACCAGCTCGGAGTACTCTTTTTCAGGATTATTTAATCGATGTTCGCTAAGCCCGTACAAGCTCGTACATCTATTTGCAGTAATGTTGTCATAGAAGAAATCAAAAAAAAGGAGAGAGAAATGATAAAGAGATAAATTGGGTTAAATTAAGCATGCCCTCTATGCGACATTTTTGGGTGGTAAATGCTCGTCTTCTCTAATTTGCCGCTCGTTCTGCAATCATTCAGTACTGTGGCTTTATGTTGTCACTTTCAATGGTGCCATATAGTTGTGATTCATATAAGATGCGAATTTGATGTAACACACATTCGACCCTGGGTAGGCGGGTTACCTCACCTTGAATCGTTATCATGGCAAACTTTGACCCCGGCTGAGAGGGTTAACCGGTGAGCTAGACACGCTCATGTTAACGTTATGAAATAAAAATTAGAGATTGACTTATATGGGCAGGTGGGTTACCTTTCTTACCAAGGCTCCCCTACCTCAATGTCAACAGGCTCTTAGTGGGCACAGTTCACGGTTGGCATACTTTTTGATTTAACTCTTAATGGAATTAACTTAATTGAATTTCTAGAAATTAAACAAATGAGTTTGTTGTGTAAAGTAGTAGCTGTAAAAGCAGAAGACCAGACAACGAAGTACATTAAAGTTTTAACTTTGTTTTGCTCGTGTGATGAAGTCATCGCTGAATTTTAGACTAGATGGTTAGAATATGTGAAATGTTCCGTAGAGTTCGGGCACCAGTTGAGTTAAATGGAAAATAGTGGTATGTTTTCAGATGGTATCCAACACTTATCTCGTACCCAGACCTCACTCTGTCTTACGGTAAAAAGTGAGATCTCTCTTTCCCTTAGCAGTGGGAGATCTGGGTACAAGATTAATTCAGTACTTACCCTGAATAGTGACTGCTTCGGCCGCATAACACACTAAATATGTTTATCGCGCTTGTTCTTATTTTTTTATCTTTTTTGTTTCTAGATCGGTAACTGAGTTGGCCGAAGGCTGGCCCAGTTTATAAAATACTTTCAATTTGCACTTCGGGGGTATTCCTGGAAATTCGTGGTGGGCCGTGTGCCGTCTCCAAATCCTGACCATAGATCGTATTTGAGACCAATACCTATAAGGCAAGTGTAGGGGAGTACCCCCGGGATTTTTGTGTCAAAAATGAACGCTATCTATTATTAACTTACTAATCGGAGGGGGGGGGGCATTCCTGACATTTTGTGGTCGGGGTGTGTTGTCTGGCTCCTGACCCTAGACCTTATTTTAGATAAATACCTATAAGGCAAATGTAAGGGAGTACTCCCCCGGGGATTTTCGTTATCATGATGATGGTTCATCATGTGCATGTTTTCAGCCCCCCCCCGCCCCTCTTTTCAATACTAAAGTATTTCAAGATTGAAAATACGTCGATAAAGGACACAAATGGAAAGAGCAAGTTCGAAAGAATGCTCAGCTTCCTTTTTGTGGAAAAATGAGAGCTTTTTGCTATGAAATTGTCTTTCGAGAGGAATTCAACCTTGTTTTCTTCACTGAGGATCAGAGCGCTTTGCTTGTTTTGAACAAATCGAGGCAACAAGGTTTCTGAAGAAACTTGAGGTACATTCTGTATACTCTATGGTCAAGGAAAGTCCGTTTTTAAAAGGAAATTTTTGTATTTATAAAGGATTCATGAACCTTTTCTACATTTTTACAACGGCGTGAAAGAAAACCACAAAATGTGCATTTGGAATTGATTTTTTGCCATGTGCTCAGCCAATTTAACTTGCGTGAACGGATCCACGATCCAGTTAGTGTTACGCGAATTACTTTTTAGGATTAACTTATGGGTTTTTTAATAAAAAGTTTAAAGTTATTAAGTTATTTATCTGTCATTGCTCATTCATAACATTAGCTCAAAACACGATCGTGAGTCTACAGATCGTGAGATTTTTAGAAACACTTCACACGGCTACTCCCCATTCTTGAATAATTAGAACTAAAGTCTTGTTTTTGTACATGTTCCATTGAATTTCAACTCATTTTCTTATTCATCACTTGCCATTCAAGAATTTTGCAGTGTGCTGCTCTTTTTCCTTAACTCGTGCCCTGAATCACAGCTGGAACCGCTTGAATGAAGTTTGTTTTCAGTTGTTTGTTTACGGCTTTATATTCTCGCTGAAAAAGTGAGTTTATCTAGAATATGAAGCAGTTCTCCTCTATTCTAACGACAGACTCGTCGGCTTTTCGAGCCTGTGTTGTTAGTCCCTTTTGGTTGATTATCGGTTATTGGTAGCGAAAATGGTTATCGTTTGCTTCCCTATGTCTCTCCTCAATATTGTGAGGCTGTATAAATGTAAAGGCTACACATAACTGCTCGTCCGGGCCCGTTTAAAAAATATATATATAATGGGCTTAAAGGAACACAAAGCCTACTTTTCCTTTTAGGCCTTCCCTTGAAGACAAAAATACTGACCGTAGAAATTGCTGCTACAGAAGAGACCTTCAATTTCACTTTTTTTTTCCTTCAATTTAGGTTTGACTTTGTTTGCGCGATATTTTTTCTTAATCATTTAGCTCCTCCCTCTAAAGGTGAACTTTGTGATGCCGAGGGCTCCTTCTATTTTGGGGGCTTAGTTCATATTATTAGTTTAATTTTGATTGCTTTTATCTTAAGTATAGAAATGGAGGCTTTTCTTTTAGCCTTGGCTAAATCTATATATTAGTTAATGTAACATTGTCACTTCCTTTTTCACTTTCATTTTCACTGCAAGTAATTAAACTGCTAAGTTCATTTTTTCACTACTACTTAA